>CAOJZF010000399.1:0-27122 GCA_948465475.1 Thalpophila matura
TTGAAGTAGTGGTGGTGAGAGGGGGGGGAGGTTTAGGGTAAATTTGGATGTGTTGATGGGGTTTATTTGGTAGTTAAGTGGTAGGGGGATTAAAGAGGGTAGTTGGATTAGGATGGGAGATTGATTTTTTTTTAATTGAGTAGAAGGGGAAGGGAGTAGGGTATGGAGTTTGTATACAGTAGGGAGGGCTAAGATGGGGTGAAGGAGGAGGTAGTGGGTAGTAGTGAACGGGAGTCTGGTGGGATACGGTTAGGTTAGGAAGGGGTTAGGAAAGTGGTGGGATCGAGTAAATTGAACTGAACCTTTTTTTTAGTTAGGGTAGAAATAGATCAGTAGAAGTTTCAGTTGATTGTTGAGGTGACCAGCAGGGTAATAGGAGATTAAAAAATTCCAATTTGATCTTATTCTGTAGGTAGATGACGAGGATGGGGTTGAATAGGATTGAGAGGGAGAAACTGATTAGGGTGAGCCCCTTGGAGGGGGAATTCTCATGGTGACCGATACGGTGGAGGACGTAGATGACTTTGGGTAACCAGGATAAGCAGTATAATAATAAAGGGGATAAGAAATTTGAAGGAGAATTTCTTTGACATGAAGTAATTGTTAGGACGATCCATGAAATAACATCGGATGAAGATGGAAGTGTAACTGATGACAATACAAATTAAACTTATCACTTGAATAGATAACATGAAGTGATACTGTAAGTTAGACCAGTGGTTACCCCTTGGAACGCAGAATGTACCCAGTGGTCCCAATTTAAACCCATCGAGGATACCATTCAATATCGATACTAAAATTAATGGTAATACTAAAATTGATAGGCACGGCCAACCTCTTTTAGGATCAATTGTCACATTACGACAGATGGTCAAGTACCTTTCCACTGCTAAAGCGCTCACTAAGATCATACTAGTACAAGCCATAATAATGGATAAGTTACCAACTATTGGACAGAACCAAGTTATCTTAGCTAACCCATCTACCATCACCTCACTTATTAAACAACTGGTGACAATGATTAACCCCGTTAATAAATCTAAACAGGCGACAGGAACTACCAACTGAATATTGAACCTATTCCAAACTAGTTCAATCTTAATCAGTATGTAACATAATATTAAATTGAATATTATACTAAATAAGCTCGATGTCAATATTATGAAATTGATAATAAATTTAATCCCATCTTCACCTGTAGTTTGTTGTTTACCATTTATTGTACTACTATCTACTATAACTGAATTATTATTACTCATATATAAAGTAAACTCTCTTATTATCAAATACTATTAAACTATATATACCTCATAAAGGTTAAATTAAAAATTAAAAATAATCAAACTAAACAACAAAAACTTAAAAATCAAACAAAAATTAAAAATCAAAATCAAACAAAAATTCAAAATCAAACAAAAATTAAAAATCAATAACCTAATCATTTTCTTCCATGTTGATTTCGAATGAGGTCCCCCCCCCCCCTTCTCATTCAATTTTTTTAAAAAAAAATTCAAAAACTCAAAAAACTTGAAGAATTCCAATTTCTAATCCATTCTTTCAATTCCCGATTCCTCCGGAAGATTCTATTCGACTTATGACACTTTTACCCACTCCAACATTGGCTAGCAATTTTTGAAGATGAGCAGTTCAATAATTAGTTCTCCGTATTAAGTAAAATCTGGTTAAAATGGGGCTATAGTCGGTGTTCTAAGACTGTAATCTGCTTTCAAGTTTACAATACTATAGTTGTTTGTCATAATAAATGGACTAAAGATTGCCTTAGCAGCTTGATTTAATTTTTTAGAGAAATTAAAGAATGATGCGGAGAATAACTGATCTACAAAAAATATTAGACATTCCTTCCAATACTTGATGATAAAACTCTTATAAAGTATTGATGAGTTACCATGTCGTCATTAAACTGTTATCGAAACTCCAATTCAAATTTAGTCATTTATCCGAATCCTGAATTAATGGACCTTAAATGACGTTATTTTTTATCATCGTAGAGAGATGAAATTGTAGTTAAATTGTACGGAGAACCCTCTTTTAAAAATTTGAAAGTTCAAGATGAGTTTTGAATGAAAAAATTATTATCTCTTCCAGTTTCGATTTTCAGTTTGAATTCCAATTCCAATCCAATTTCAAATCCCAATCAATTTCGTCTTGGATACAATTTATAAAAAAAATTCCAATCTCCTCACTCCACCCGTCCAATCCCAAGGGAAGGCCACCCTACCTCCCCTCCTCACTCCACTTGCCAGTCCCAAAGAAGGCTTACCTCCCCTCCTCACTCCTCCCGTCAGTCCCCGAGGAACCGTCCTACCTCCAACCTCCTCTCCCTACTAACCTACCAACCTCTATCCAACCTCAATACAAGATTCATAAGAAAATTAATAAAACTATTCTTCAGATGACATAGATTAAGTTTTATAAGGATTATTTTCATTTCATTTTTTTCAAATAAGATAAAAGTTGAGTAAAAGATAAAAGATTTTGGTTCAAGTAATCTAGCCTATTAAAAAAACCTGATCATCTTTAAAAAATAATTTAAAGTAATCACCAACCTTACATAGTGACAGCTATGTATTGTAAGACTACTGCATACCAGATTGTATGATGAGTTGATTCAAATTCTCAAATTTCCAGCTCTACAAGATTACTTTCCATATAGAATTTTATATTGGTGACCTATCACTTGATGATAACCTATTGATACAATTGAAAGTGAATCCTCAAACTCTGCCTCAAAGAATATGTTAACCACATTATATATATTTGTGAATCATCAAACCCTGCCCCTAGGGAAACCTATTGACTACATTATAAATCATTTGGTCAAGAGTAACTGTGAGAATAGAGTTGTGATGATACCTGTTAATATTAGTTGTGTTATTCATCATATGATAGTATAAGGATACTATCAATAAAATTAATAGATTTATAATCTGATACTAGATTTTATAAAAAGTTGTCTTATTAGATTGATTATCTCACTTGTTATATACTTAGATTGGTAATCAAATTAGATACTCTTGTTCAGATATTTTCCTAACTTCATTAATATTACTCTCAAAAGTTAGATCCCGCTAGCCACTCACCTAGGTTTTTTAGTTTAAAACTTAAGCTACCTGATTCCAATTCTGAGAGTTAAGTTTTTTAGAAAACTCTATAATTCAATGGGTGTAATAGGCCTTAATTACTAAAACTTGTCTTAATTGGTCTTTTTTAAAAAAAGAACTCATAAAAATTTTCTATTATTTTCTATAAAGGACCTCAAAAATGAGGGACTTTTTGATAATTATAAGTAGAATAATTCAAATAATTAATCTTCCAACTTTAATTATTTTATTTTGTTCTGAAAAATCTAATTATAAATTCTTAAGACCTTCAATCTCTCTCTCACTTACTCTTCTTTCTTAGTAAAATTAAAGCTTCAATTTTTTGACTACATAAAAGTAAATTTTTCTTTTAAAAAAACTCCAGAATGTACCGCTAGTAAGTATTAATTTCATTATATTCCTCTTATATTAAATTGACAATTTATCTGAAAAACTTACTTCTTGTCCACTATCACTTTTTAAAAAAAATACTGCAATTGTCAACTATCTTTACTATTTATTATAAAATTAATCAAAACCATATTTTAAAAAATCCATCTCCACACAATCTCTCCCCCTCCCTCTTCCCTTCATCTCGCTTCCCCTCCATATCAACTTTTTATAGAGAATAAAATTCACTCTCTCTCCTCAAATTCTACCATACTACTCTTTACCAAGATGTTTTTCTCTAGTCTCTCCCTGTCTGAATAAATTTATAAAGGTGACAGTGATACTGCTAGTTATAAGATTAATATTTTTAAGAAATTTAGACCATTCACCAAAGTAATTTTTTTTTTAAAAAAAGATGGAGAGAAAGAGAGGGTGTGTCTTCAAGATAGAAGAGGTCTTGGTATATTATATCTAAGAAAGTTAGATAATGATAATAATAATATTTGATTGATATTTATAACTTAAAATTTTTATATCTTTATAATTATTTTCTATATCCAAATAAATTTACTCTTGATTTTTTTTAAGCTGGGAAATTTAAAAATCTCTTCTATAGTTTTCCATTAGATAGTTGTTTTTCTTTTTTCTATTTAGTGGGTCAGGATAAAATAATTAGATTTTGAAATATTATTTTATAGAATTTTGGATTAGTGAAGATAAGTTAAGCTAGTTGGAGGTTATTAAATTTTTAAAACTAGTTGATCTAACCTAAAAATAATTTATTTAGTTTCTCTTCAGTAAAGAGATTTAATAAATAAATCATCAATTTTTCTTAAAAAAAAAAAACCACTAAAGATAGTGTTGTAAATTCTGCTTCACACTTGTTCCTCAACATTCTGAAAATTAGAATTTCTACTCCAAATTTCCTTTCCTCTTTGCTCAAATATTCTCCTTTTAGAAGGAGAATTAGTTTTTACTAATCTTGTTGTCAACCTATATCAAAAAAGCTCACATTAAGGACTATAGCTTTTTAAATAGTCAACTGCACATAATAAATCATAGTCTACTATCCCTATTTTTGGTCTTCAAATATATATCTTATTCCCCATAAACACATCTTTGCCTACATTTGCAACAGTGGTAGCAGCAGAAGGTTGAACTTGTTAGCTTTGAGGTAAGTGATACTAATTTTCTTGTCTTTTGAAATAAAAAACAAAAAGAGAAAACATAATACTATTGGCAGTATTTAACATCAATACCCACTTTCTGAAGTATGTCCTAGGAATGAACATCCCCTATAGCAAAGTACACTACAATGGGAGAATCATTCCCTTGGAAGTTTACAACAAATTGGGACTGGATAATGCTCCTACTCCTGATAACAACAACAGTACCACAGGGCCCTCAGTTCAAGTCAAACTTCCTAGTTTTAAAGGTAAAGGACAGACAATTTTAAAATCCTGGCTACTTACAGTCAAATCCTGCCTGGGGCTGTATGAAGTTAGCCAAATCCATTAGGTGAGAGAATCCGTCAACTGCTTTGAGGGCTTGGCTGGAGGTTGGTTAAACTTATATATCAATGAGATCAATACCCCCTTTTAGGATTATCCAAAGACCAAAATTCAAGTACAATTGGTGCCTGTTTCAATTAATATGTCATTACAAGAATGTGGGACAACCTCAAACAGACGGGAACTGTTGACAGTAAATTTTCAAACACAAATGCATCCTCTCTCTGGCACATATGGACGTCAAAGTGGACAAGTTAATGGTTAAGTGCATTTTTTTAAGGAACCTTCAGTATAAAGTCAGCCGCTGTATCCAGGAGATTGATTGCAAAATCCTCAGGGATCTCTATTGAGAGGCTTGGCACACCAAACAGAAAATTCTGTCTGCTAGTATATGGTTCAAGCAACTTCATAGAGAGAAGGAAAACAAGGGAAAGACCTACAATGGGAACAATAGATTTTGTGGAATCATCAGGGTGGCCCCAACTTTGATAATGGGGGACATCAAGGAAATTCCAACAAAGGTCAAGACAATTCTTGGAAGAACACCCAATTGAACCAGGTGTCAGCTCCTAAAGACAATGGGGACCTGGCCAGAACATCTGCTACCAACTACTCTTCTAATAATAAAGACTAGTTATTGATTTACCTTTTCTCTTTTTGACAAAAGACTCATAAACTATTATTGGATACCAGTGCAGAACAGTCCCTATTTTCTGATACCTTTATAAAAAAGTATAATATAACTGTGAAATATTCACAAGCTGCACTTGTGCTTATTTCTAAATATTATGATCAGCCTATGTGATTATAATAAATAGTATAAAATATCTTAGGCATAGGCAATGATTCAAGCCTTTATTCTAAATAACTAATAAGGATTAAAAATCCAATTAATTGATCCATCTAATAGATCCAACCACATGGTGAAGGCCAATAACCAACTACCATAATAATCAGTTCAGGCAAAATATACATGGTTTTGTATTGAATTAATTATTAATAATAATCATTCTGATCAAAGGTATTTAATTCCAATCTTATTTTACTAAATAATTATTATAGACAACAGACTTGGCAAGAACGTAGCCAATTACCTATTCTTGGCGAGAACCTAATTTATTATCAACCAAATCAAACAACTACTAATTATAAGTGCGCTTTTGGCAAGGAATACCAATGCGTTTGATTCTTGGTGAGAACATACAACGAGCTCAATTTGCGCCGACTCCCCACTTTAATTTGGATTCTTGACGAGAACTCCCACCTATTTACTAGGATGATTATGACTTCAATCTAGGCTACATATTATCAACAAATATTATTCCAGTCAAATCTAAAGGATGACAACCCAAGTACCTATGATGGCTTATTCTTATAAGCATCCTCAACAATATTACACTAAAATCCCAAATACTCAAGACTGGTTAAAATCAAGATAATGATAAGATGCTTTGATAATTACTATGTTATGGTACTATTCAGACTAGGGAACTTAAGTCTTCAACATAGTACCTCACCAAATATTTCAAAGCCTAGATTCTCCTTCCCTTCAACTATAAAAACCCCCCTTATTTCCCCCAAAATAATCAAGATTAAAATCATTAAATACAAAATTTTCTCTATAACTTTTCCTCTTTTGGATCATTAGAAATAAATTAACTCTTCTCTCTTCAATAAGCAATAGCTACCCCTGAATTCTATTTAAGTCAAGTCTTAGCCTAAAGACTGATATAAGGAAATTATAGCTGAACTAGCTAGAAAACAGGAACTATTCACAGAAGAGAACCTTTGGTACTAGTCTTCATACTAGTGACCACATCAAGACCAAGCCCATTAAGTCAGCATCTCTGTGGAAGTTTTACATTGGTGCTCACTACAGGGGTAGTACACAAGAAGACCAGAATAGATCTATAAGAAGACTATAAGCAGACAACCAGGACGCCCAAGATGGAACAGAAGATCATCAAAAACCTGGAGGACAATTATGAAATTGTCCTGAACACAACAGAAACACCTGAGCCAAAACAGCCATACAGTCTTGATGATGATGACTAATCTATTCCAAAAACATTTGTGTCTAAAACATGATGCAGCTTCTATCAAAGATTCTGTCCTCTACAATATGGACCATCTTACAAGCTGCATCAACCAGGTGAATGAGAAAGTATATGATGTGGCCCAATCCTATGATCACACTATGGAAAATCTAGATCTAACTATTCAGGAGCACCTACTCCATGGATTAGGCAGTAAAGGCTTTAGCAAGGAATGGCTTCAAGCGGTAAAACAAGAGATTGGATTTCCTCAGAAATGGCCTTATGGCCACTGAAAAGGCAAGGTTCCTCCTTGATACCCGCAGGAGCTCTGAACTTCAAAGGCTGAGTTCTAACCTAGAATCTATTAGTAAAAGAATAGATATCCTTATGATTAAAAAGGACAATACCAGTCTCATCATAGATCTTGATCCTGAAGACACTAAGGATATACTGCATAAATTTGACACAGGGGACAATCCCCCCATCAAAAGCAGGCCAATAAGAAGGTCACAAGCTGGTGACACTGAAGTTAATCAAGAAATCAACAAGTTGCTTGAAGCCGGACTTATTAAGCCCTCTAAATCACCATGGTTGTCACCAATCCTTATAGTTAAGAAAAAGGATGGGACAAACTGGGTAGTGATAGATTACAGACGTCTCAATGAGATAACTAGGAAAGATGTTTATCCTTTACCTAGTATATCAGACGCACTGGATAGGTTAGGCGGAGCAAAGTACTTTAGTGCCATGGACTTAGTGAGTGGTTATTGGCAAATAGACTTGCCTGAGGAGGACCAGCAAAAAGCGGCCATAATAATACCTCAAGGACTTTTCCAGCCTACCAGAATGCCACAAGGACTATGTAATACTCCAGCCACCTTCCAAAGGACCATGGACAACATACTCTCAGATCTAAAGATGTCCTGTGTATTAGTATATCTGGATGACATAAATGTATTCTCCAAGACTTTCAGTGAACATATAGATTATTTAAGAGAGGTGTTCCATAGGCTATCTAAAAATAATCTGAAGTTGAATGCTAAAAAATGCCACTTCTTCAAGAAATAATTAAGATACCTTGGTTATATCTTAAACCAGGAGGGCCTCCAACCACAGGAGAGCAAACTGGAAGCTATAAAGAAAATAGCCGAGCCCAAAAATAAAAGGGACATCCAAGTATTTTTAGGGATGATAGGTTATTACCAAAGATTCATACCCAACTTTGCACAAATTACCGGGCCCCTTTTTCATCTCCTCAAAGGAAACATGCATTTCCTATGGAATGAAGAATGCACCAAAGCCTTCAAATTATTGAAGAAGAAAATGATGACTGCTCCAATACTAATGAATCCACCATACTACTAGTCAAGGAATACTTGCTGTGACAAGATCACCATAGCAACTATTTTTAAGATAACCTTCTGATATCTAAGAAAAGGGCTACAAGGCCTTAGGCTTACAAGTTGTTGGAGCCAGAAGATTACCTCCACTGGACTAACCTTGCATCTGCCTTCTGGAATACATGGACATCTGACCAATCCAGAGCTTAAACACTCAAGGAGCTATAGGTGTCCCCTGGACTGATGTTCCACACTGGCAATCCAAGGGCCAAACTAGGGAATCTCACTGAGTGTAATAATAGCAGATCAGAAGAAACTAGATGCCAACTATTAGTAAGCCATACTAGGGAAACTCACTGTCTCAGATCAGAAGAAACTAGACATCAAAGAATGAAAGGTCATACTAGGAAATCTCACTGACTGTAGGTGTAAGAGGATCAAATAATAAGATTCATAAAAGCATCATAATAGATCAGAAGAAACTAGATGTAAAACCTTTATGGAGCCATTGTGAACAAAGGTCTTGAGGATTACCTTGTGTAATTAGCATTTACTGTAATCCAAGGAGGTTAGCCAATTGGCAAATCCTTGGACAACTCAGAAAGGCTACAGCTTCTTTGACAGCTATAGGTGGAGTAATACCTCTGATCTTTGATCAAGGAGAAGTACACTCAGTTGCCTACTATCCATGCTCTAATACCAGAAGCAGATAGGCTTTATGACCTGATCAATAAACCTAGGGAGTGGGATAATGAATTACCAGAGATTAAACAGATCCTGGATAAACTATCTGCAAACACTACCTATGATAAAGGAAAATTGTTCAAAGAGTTAGATAGGAAATCATATCTCTTTGTAAAACCATCCAACAGACCTGAAGTGATAAAAGTAGCACACCTACTCACTGGGTATGGAGGCTTACTTAAGACTATGGAACAAATAAAGAAAGATTATTACTGGGAAAGCATCAGCTTTGATGTTACAGAATATATCAATTCTTGTTTAGTTTGTCAGTCAGAGGTCAGATTAAGACCATCAACTACCTACAAATTAGTTAAACCTAAATTTGCATGGCACACTGTGTCTATGGATCTAATAGGACTACTTCCACCAAGTACCACTGGTGTGAAATATATAATGGTGGCCATAGACCAACTCACTAAGTGAGTAGAAGCTTGAGCAGTAAAAGACTTAGGAGCAAGAACCTTAGCCAAATTTGTACAAGAACAAATAATACATAGGCACAGCTGCCCTCAGTTCTTATTAACTGACAATGCCACCAACTTTACAGAAAGAGTCAATGCTACTCTAGAAAGGATTTTAAGGAAGTTAGTAGTTGACAAGCCCAGTGATTAGAACAATCATCTCCAATCAGCTGCCTTTGATTACAATATAAGCAATTGCTCCTCTACTAAACATACTCCTTTTCAACTGCTATATGGATAACAATTAGCTTTGCCGCCATGGTTATGCACCTTAATTAGGGATCTGATACTATACAACTATTAATCTTCACCCCATAGACTAATCATGTGGGGGGAATGTGAAACATTTACAAGCTACACTTGTGCCTATTTCTAAATATCATGATCAGCCTATGTGATTATAATAAATAGTAGAAATTATCTTAGTCATAGGCAATAATTCAAGCCTTTGTTCTAAATAACTAATAAGGATTAAATAATCCAATTAATTGATCCATCTAATAGATCCAACCACATGGTGAAGGCCAATAACCAACTTCCATAATAATAAGTTCAGGCAAAATAATACATGGTTTTATATTGAATTAATTAATAATAATAATGATCATTCTGATCGAAGGTATTTAGTTCCAATCTTATTTTACTAAATAATTATTATAGACAAAGGACTTGGTGAGAACATAGCCAATTACCTATTCTTGGCAAGAACCTAATTTATTATCAACCAAATCAAACGACTACTAATTACAAGCGGGCTCTTGGCAAGGAATACTAATGTGTTTGATTCTTGGCAAGAACATATGACAAGCTCAATTTGCGCCAACTCCCCGCTTTAATTTGGATTCTTGACGAGAACTCCCACCTATTTACTAGGATGATTATAACTTTAATCTAGGCTACATCTTATCAACAAATATTATTCCAGTCAAATCTAAAGGATGACAACCCAAGTACCTATGATGGCTTATTCTTATAAGCATCCTCAACAATATTACACTAAAATCCCAAATACTCAAGACTGGTTAAAATCAAGATAATGATAAGATGCTTTGATAATTACTATGTTATGGTACTATTCAGACTAGGGAACTTAAGTCTTCAACATAGTACCTCACCAAATATTTCAAAGCCTAGATTCTCCTTCCCTTCAACTATAAAAACCCCCCTTATTTCCCCCAAAATAATCAAGATTAAAATCATTAAATACAAAATTTTCTCTATAACTTTTCCTCTTTTGGATCATTAGAAATAAATTAACTCTTCTCTCTTCAATAAGCAATAGCTACCCCTGAATTCTATTTAAGTCAAGTCTTAGCCTAAAGACTGATATAAGGAAATTATAGCTGAACTAGCTAGAAAACAGGAACTATCCACAGAAGAGAACCTTTGGTACTAGTCCTCATACTAGTGACCACATCAAGACCAAGCCCATTAAGCCAGCATCTCTATGGAAGTTTCACAATACCCTTGGTGAGATCAAAAATATGAACCCTCATCCTAGCTGATCAAACTAAAGTCACGTTCAACCAATAGGTGGAGGCTATAAGCATCACCCTAGGTCACCTAATTGTTGGAATTTGGGGACTGGTTTGTCCTAACTTAAGCATTGATATCATTGCAAGACTGGGATGGCTATAGAAATTGAAGTCAACAATAGACTGGGACACTTTAACAATCACTGTCAGTTGAGAAGTAATCAACTTCAATGTGTTCCCCAATGAAATGCACCACCTCCTTAAGGACTATTTTTTTATTAAGGTAGTAGCAACCAAAAAAGGAACCAAACAAGATTGGGAACACTGCAAGTTCCACTGCATACACTTTTATGATGTCACACTTAAACGCAAGCATGATGACCCCAGAGTAAGAATTCTCCTGCAAGAGTTTAAAGATGTGTTCAAGGATAGACTCAATGGGTTACCCTCAGTTTGAGAAATTGAACATTGTATCAAACTTCAAGGGTCCTTGCCCAAACCATCTCCCATCCACCAGTTAACACCCCTGGAAGACCAGATTATCAAGGCCCATCTTCTCAATGCTCTTGACCAAGGACTGATTAGAAACTCTTGGGCCCCATAAGGGGCAGCTATCTTCTTTTTCCAGAAAAAAAATAATAGTCTACAACTAGTCACTGACTACTGTGCTCTAAATTCGGTAACCATCAAAAATAGGTACCCACTACCACTGATCAAAGAACTCTTGGATCAAGTTAGCAGTGCTTGCATCTTCTTGAAATTTACTTGACTGCTGGATATGATCAGATCAGGTTTATAAGAAAAAACAACTTTCCCAAGAGTATTTACCAATACAAGTATATAGCCTTTGAAAGCCTGATGATTGTGAGAATTCCAGCCTAGTCTCTATTGGGGGATCTATGATTAGGAACCATTGGCTGACGTCCCTGAGGGGATGGTGCATTCTTAGTGTAGTAAGTCTTGATAACAAGCATTCCTATTGAGAATAAGATTAAAAAATATGTACCTGGGAAGAAGAACAGTGTTATAACAAGTTAGGGTTGGGGTATATGTTGACAATGTAATTTATACTTATAATAAGATGAAAACGTGTTGGCATTAACCAGGGCGTTACAGAAGTAAATTAAGGTGAAACAGGGGGTTTATCAAGTGAGAGACATATTATGGATAAAGTGGCTAAAACTAATAAACTATATCTATGGTACTGATGCTAAATTGATGGATAATTGATTTATAAAATATATAATAACTATTATAAATAATTTAGCTCTTTCTATTACTAATTGTTCTTGATTTAAACTTGTCTACTGCAAACAGTTCCACTTTGGGTAATATCTGATTAGAAAGTGTTTATTAAAAGTATGCAAAATCTTTCTTTGTCCTTACAAATTTTGACACTAAATTCCAGAATCAAATATTAATTTAGACGCATTTGATTGGCTGACACAAGGCAGAACAATCACAATGAATTATTTGATAGGTGGTAATCCAATACTAGGCTGTCAGAAGGGGCATTTATTGATTGAGCCTCAATCACGTTTATACATCTCTTTCCCACTTTGATAAACTTCAATATGACAAACACCCCATCCGTCTTTATAACATTGATGGAACCAGTCTCAAAGAAGAATTAGGAATTACAGCAGTAGTATATCTGAAAAAACATTTTCTTAAGCAAAATGATGAACAACATATTGTCAATCAAAAGAAAATCCTATATATTCTTTGTTATAACAATACATATGCCAAACTGGCTAATTGTGAATTCATTAAAAATTTACTAACCTTCTTAGGTCAAATCATAAGTAACCAAGGTATCTCTTCAAGCCTATAGAAGGTCAAGGCTGTTAATGAACTGCCTTGAAAACTTGGTAGAAGAACTACACTCCTTTCTGGGTCTTATTGCCTACACCAGGAAATTCATCCCCAAGTGATCTAAATTAGTAGCTCCATTATACAACCTACTGAAAAAATTGGAAAAAAATATAATTGGAACCCAGAATGCAAACAGAGATTTATGGCCCTCTGAGAAAAAAAGACAACAGATCCTGTTCTACAATATCAAACTTAACAAGGAGCATCAGGTAGAAACCAAGAACAGTGATAGAGCAATAGGTGCTGTGTTGCATATACTCAGACCTGAAGGGTCTAAGCCAGTGGCTTATGGATCCCAAATATTACAAGGCAGAGAGTTAAATATCTAATACACAACAAGGAACTATTTGCAGCTGTTTTGGCCATTAAAAAGTGGAGATGTTACTCAAAGGAGTACACAAGGTAACTGTCCTAACTGACCATAAGTTGTTAGGGTTGTTCAAAACACAAACAAATTGTCTTGAAGACAAGCCAAGTGGATAGAAATCCTCTGTACCTATAACCTCACCTACACATACCAACCTAGAAAAAAACTCCTTCAAGCAGATGACCTCTCTTGCATATATATTCGAAATTCCCAAGCCTTGGAAGACTTTGACCTAGACTAGCCAATGTAGTATGCTCATACCCAACATGGAGCCTACCCCACCACTATCTCAACCAAAACTTTGAGACTTTAGTAAAGAATAAACCGCAGTTTAAGATGGAAAATAGCAACATGATGTACCACATGGAGAAAAAGGTTTGGGCACCCTATTGTTCCACAGAGAATAGAGACCATCATTCATTAGCATTGTGACATGGGAAACACACACCAGAAGAACCTCCTCAACTTCTTGGAGTCTCTAATGTGGTGGCCTACATTGACCAAGGACATCTAAGAATTTCTCAAGCAATGCAAAACCTGTGAAAATTCAGGAATGATAAAGTCCCAAATAAATCTGTAATTCCCTAGGAGGACAGTGCCCCTAATGAACAATGGGCTATTGATGTGGTAAGTCCTATGCCCAAAAGCCTTACCAATATGAAACATCTTATTACAGTAGTAGATGTCAACATCCAGTGGCTTTTTGCTTGCACTAAAAAGACTCACAATGGTAAGATAATTTGTGGGTTCATTGAAAACAAAATCACTACCAAGTTTGGCAAGCCACTACAAATACTGATGGATTGTGGTCAGGAATTTGTTTCCCATGACATGAAAGTATACATGGAAAACACCAACATCAACAAGCTGACCACAACACCAATTCATTCTCAGGAAAATGATTGAGTGGAAAGGTAAATTGGTTCCCTCCACAAAATCTTTAAATGACCCAGCACCAATGACGTTAACAATTAGCACAGACATTTCAAGATGGCTCTAATGGTCATTTGATCCAGAGTCAACCTGAAGATAGAGTTACCTCCATTTGAGATGGTCTATGGTTAAAAACCAGAGACTTTCCAAACCAACACTGGAATTAAGTTAATTAGATCCAAATTTGCACTTAAGGGAGAAAAGGTAACCAAGCAACTCAAAGGTATCCAACTCAAAGACCAGGATCAAGCCAGCAAGTGTATGTTGTAACAACAAGTCCTGTCAAATAAATTGTATAGTTATGGAGACAAATTATGGGTCATTAACTTGAATACATCAAAATTGCAACCCAATAAAATTGGAACCTACATGGTTGTCAAGGTAAACCAAGGTAATAATACTTATACCCTACAGAACTATTGAGGAAAACAATAAATACTACATCTTAATTACCTAAGTCCATGTAAAATGCAGGAAACCCAAAAGCAACAAGTTGACCTCAACCAGCCAAGATATTAAAAGAAATATGGGGCAAAGACCACCAATTTCTTACCAAAAAGTTCATAATCAACCCAATAATTTTTTGGCAGGGGTTATGTTACAAATCCCGCTTCACACTTGCTCCTTGACATTCTGAACACAGAAATTTTTCCTCCAATTCCTCCTCCAAATTTTCCTTCCCCTAGTTCAAATAATTCTTCTTTTAGAAGGAGGATCAATTCTCACTAATCTTGTTATCAACCTATGTAAATGATGCTTGTATCAAGGACTTTACCTTTTGGGTAGTCAACTGTCTGTAATTAAGCATAGCCTACTATCCCTACTTTTGGTCTTTAAACATATAATCAATTTTCTATAAACACATACTTAACTACAGTTGCAATAATAGTATCTATAAACCTCATCTCTCCCTACCCCTCCCCCCTTCTTCTCCCTATCTCTTTCATAAAAAGCAATCATTATATAGATAAAAATTCTAGTATCATCTAATGATACAATTATTATCTCTTGATAGGGGGAAGATCTATCAACTTTTTTCCTATATATATGTATAGAAATTATCTTATTTCTCTCTATATATTAAAAAACATAATAAGGGGAAGGGGGGAAGAGAAGGGGTGGATAGATTAATTTTAATTAAATCTTTATTTTGAGTAAAAGTAAATGGGAAGGGAAATGAAAAGGGAGGGGACATATTTTTAGTTAAACTGAGATTTATAATGAGACATCAAATCCTAATTTTGTCATATTACTACTACATATATATAAATACACTGTGATGTTATTGTCATTATCCCTTATCTACTAATAAGATTTATCTAATTGGTTTATCAATTTAAAAAATTTCATCAGCTCATGCCCTTTCTTAAAATTTAAATAATTTTGACTATAATTGACTCAATTATTAATTAAAATTTGAGAAACCTAAGCCTTTAAACTCCTCATAGTAAAAAATAATGATAATGTTAGTTGGCATCCTCTCTCTCATTCCTGTTATTTTTATATCACTAGATTTTTATAAAATTTGGGTTAATACTATAATATAACTTAGATAATTTTTAACCTTTCTACCATCAACTACTAATAACCCTCTACCACCTCCACAACCCTCCCTCAAATTCCCAATTAAATTTTTTCAACCCTACTTTATATTTAACCCTAAATTCCAATATCACCTCACATCCTCTCCCCACTATACCTACTCTATGTTTACTTGATCACCCACTACCATCCATATAAATCATCCCTTTCCACCCCTTACCACTATTTTAGAAAGTTTATTCCATTGTTTTTCAGAAATTTTATATTAGATTAATAAATTTTCACCACCCCCACCTTTTTGCTTTATAAGACTAAATCACTAACATCTTATAAGAGGGGATAACCTGATATTAATCTGGGGGGGTAATGGTATGGATATTAGAGGTAATGATGAGGTTAAGTGGAGCAGGTGGGTGGTGGAGTTTAACCCCTAATTATTATCAACTGATGACCAGGGAAGGTGGGATAAAAGTAGGTTGAGTAGGAGGGGTACCCTCCACTATTTGTATTATTATCAATTTTAAACCTTGTAAGGGACTATTTATCTAATCACTTTCAACTCCCCTCAACCCCCCTCCCCCCCACTAACTATCACCCCATATAATAAAGACTCCTTCATAAACTTACCCCTTAAATTTATTTTACCTATCCAATCTTATAATCTTTTTCTCATTCATTATCCCCTACCCCCTCATATCAAACCTTTTTGACTAAACTAATATACTTCTTAACTTATATAGTCATTCTTTTACCTCTCACTATACCCCCACCCTCCACAATGCATAATTGGAATCTAACATGATATTTTACTATATAAATTTTTTTATCTCTATAGAGTTTCAAGCTCCTCTTTCTAAATTTTATATCATTCTTGATAAGAACTTCAGGGGGATTCAATATGGTCCTATAGTCTACATATAACTTGCCCTTCTCCCTTCATCCTTTATCCTTAAAATTCTATTCACCACTACTTTATTCCCCATGGGCCATTATTCATTAATAATAACTTTCCAGCTACTGGTTTCATATTAAACTAGAGATATGAAACAATAACTTAATACAGGACCAGTTTATCTTCTAGAACTCCTTCACCCCTCTATTATTGTATTTAAGACTCTTTTTTTCAATTTGAAAACCTATGATCTCTTATAGTCTTGTCATCTATCCCTTAAAGCCATCCTAGTTATTAAGTTCCACATAAAATTAGTGGAGTTTTCACTTAACTTTTTGATGCTTAATTTCATCAATTTTTTATCTTGCCCACAACCAAAGAGATGAATATAGGTCATCTCCTCCCCCTCACCTCCTACTGTTAGTGGCCTAGAAGGGGTTCTCCCAAGTTAGTTTTACACCAACTATTGAACTAGAAAGTAACTAATGTGATGACTATTGAATCTGGAAGTTTAATTACTCCCCTCTAGATTATTTTAAAATTTACTTTGAACTAGATCCTCATAAGTTTTTTATCTCTATCTTTTTAGATTGTGACAAAAATTCTATCCACTTCATTAAGTATCTACTCTCCTTAGCAGGTATATTTTTTGACTAATTATTAAGTATAAATTATTAGGTGGTCTCCTTGTTTTTGCATCATAATTTAATTTTAACTATAATTTCCTTCTTAGTGATATTTTGATCTATTTTGCTGACTACAAAAAAAGTAAATAATAAAATATTATCTTCTTGTTATTATCAATTCAAGACTCTTTAAGATCAGATTAAACTTAGCTTTGATAAAATATTATACATATATGCTGAGAAGGTTCTCAGCATCAAATCAACAAAAAGATACAAATGTATTGGGTAACAACTATTTAGAATTATATCTTAAGAGTTTTTCTGAAAAACTACTAACTATAAATCAAAATGGACCCAAAATGCTATTATAGAAAGTAAAAACTACAAAAAACGAAATTATTTCTATCTATTATCTAATATTAACTCTAATTCTTCTCTTGAGGACTTAAGTCACTCCTTAGTTACTACCAAATTAAATAAATTATTTAATTTTATCATATAATACTATATCTTGACTTTAAATTTTCTAGTATGATAATAACTAGCTCACTAGGATTTTTCTACAACAATTTAAACCCTGTAAAGACATCACAAAGATACTTGATTGCAGGCTAGGTCTGAAAGGGGCTATTATCATAGAGACTAGTACCTGGGTTCTGTCTTTTGTGGTACTTTAATCTATTTTATTTGAGCTATTGATAGTTTGTACATATTCTTGTATTTTTTTAAAGAAGAAATATCTTTATTAAAAAGAAAAGTTTTAAAAGCCAAAGTAGAAAAGAATTATATATATTAATTTAGAAAAAATCTATGGTTTATATAGATGAGATTGACAAGAATCTAGGCCTTTTTGTTTGGTAATGGGGTACTTTAGTAATCTTGAGGACCCTAGTCCTGGTAGTACTATATCATAGTGATTACTAAATAATCCAACATCTAGCTATATAATAAACAGCCTTGGGCAGTTTGTGTTTAAGTGTAATCCCAACCAGAGATAATTTTAAAAATAAGCCATCATAATTACTCTAGTCTAAATCTTAAGTTTGTCAGAAATAATATTATTATTACATAATGGCAAACATATAAGCAATAATAATATTAATAGTAGTATTTGATATCTGTTGTGTTTTGGAAATAGTAGAGCTTTGTTAAAATTCAAACCTATCACAGGTACTTTTGATTCTTGTTTGTAATTTTAAAATGTTTGAATAGCATGGATAGTTGTTGAGAATTTTATTGTGGCTTTCCTTGATTGGCACTAAGTCCATCATTCATTTATCATATAGGGTTTTTTGTTTTTGTCAGAATAAGTATTTAAAATTGTACTTGTCAAGTCCATCAGTCTAAATTTTAATTTATCAGTGATAATTAAAAGTATCTATATTCTTCAAGAATCCATCATTTGGTATTAAATTATTATCCTTAGTATTTTAGTGTTTGTGCCAAGTACATTTATAATTACAGTCATTTTTCAAAAAGTTTATCTGATAATATAAACACTAGTACTTGTTGATAATCCATTGTTCATAAGGTGTTAGTCACTAACTAGTTTAATATATTTATGGGAAAAGTGTTTTAGTCCTTTAATGATTTCTAAAAAAAGGCTTAATCAATTTATTCTATCTACTTAATTTGATTATTGGCAAAATAAAAATTGGCTACCTTGACTTCTCATGATTTAAAAAGACTTCCAATTAATCTTGTAACTATTTCATAGCCCATGTTTATTCTTTCCTATTTAATTGTCCTCAGATTAAGGATTGCAAGGGCCAGGTTTAAGAATTATCCCACCCTGAAGAGGTTATCCATTAGAATATTAAACACTATCCAATTCTCTTACTCCTCTTAATAAAAAGAAAAATCAATCCTATTGTGTGAGTCCTGGACACTATACTCATGAGGATTAGAAGTTTCTTATCCATAAACCCCTTTGATGCTATAGATGCAACACTCAATGAAACTATAGTAGGGGCTGCCTTCATTGTAAGAATTTAATGACTTTTTAAAACTCTCAACTTAAACCTTAACCCTATTATTCTCATTTATAACATAAACTTAAGTTCTCATCATTTTCTATGATTAAAGTGTTACTTTTTTAACAAATGACAGGAAGGTAGAAAAAAAGGCTTCAATTGATATGGAGCTTCTAAAAACTTTATTTTTCCCAACACCTTTTACTTTTGAGCTCTTCTCTTTCCAGGATAAATATCAACAATGGATAAAATTTTCAGGTAGGAAGAAAATTAAGACCTTTAAACTTATAATCTAGATCATAAAATCTTTCTCTTTTATCCTTTATATTTGAGGAAATCTTTTCTCACATGATATTGGGAATATTGTGGTGTGTGGCTACAAACTCAACCAATGGCGTAGTGAACCATAAGTTTCATATATATCTTTCCAAATCTCCTACTACTCTAGACCTCTTTAAAGATTCTCTCAGTCCTGGTTTGATCTTCATTATCCACCCTTGGAATAGAATATCAAATCAAACCATAAAATTACTTTTAATAGAAAATTCCTGATTACATTTAAATCAAACAGTCTTATAATTAAATATAACAATTAAATTGGTAATACAACCTCCTATTCATGGTCTGACATACAGAATTTTCTAATCATATAAAGAATTCTTGTAGATACATTTATCTGAATCTTTGGAAAAAGGCATGATCCCCTACTGTAATACCTTGTTTACATCCCTGTTACTATATACTAAAATTTGATATTACTTTTAAGATCTGAGGAGACTTCTAAAAATTTATTTAAGTCACCAAGTTATATTAATATACTATAAAGTTTATTTCTAATATCCAAAGAATAATCTTAAAATACAAAGTACTCTCCAAGAATAACCTCAAGGATGTATTTAACCAGATAGCAGTAAATAAAAAAAAATTTCTGAACAGTCCTACAAAATATTAAAAGAAAATATCATAACAATGTGATACCCTTTAGTCACTATATTGTCTCAGGCGCTTTCTAAAGATTGATTGATATCAGTCTAGGTGATCTTCTGGTAACATCTTACATTTTTATATATTGATAGCAAAATTATCTTTTCTCCTAGCCTTGATATAAACAGACTTGATGTATACTGAGTCCTTGTTTGCTAAGAATTTAGGAATATGGTATATACCTCTTTTGGAGGGGTTGGGGGGTTGAGAAAAATGCTTTTATTGGCTAATTTTATCTGATTTTTTGAAAACTGCTTAAAGGGGTTTTAGACCTCCATTATACTCAATATTATTGATTTCCTTGCCTATCATATTCTTAAAACTAGAAATGAGAAATATGAATTTTATTAAACCAAAATAGTTTATCTTGAAAATTATCATTTTCAGGGTTGGTCATGTTATTTACACCACCTTTATAAATATAGACTTCTTTTGAGTCCACCATTAACTATCACCCTCATCTTGTCTCTTTATATAAAAATTTGATTTAAGTAATTTTGCAATTAGTGACTAACTTCTTTAGAAAGGGGAGATTAATTAGCTCATATGATCCTAAATAAGTATAGTGCCAAAACAATTTGTGAACAACTAGATTGTCCTATATATAAAAAGGAGATGTATGTCATTATTAGATTGCTCAAAAACTAGCAATAACTCCTCACATAAACTCTGGATCTAATTCTCAATAGAAAAACCAAAATAATATTATGTACTTCATGAGCTCCCAATGCCTAAAACTGATAAAAGCGTTTAATATGAAGGATCTTAACCTGTTAAAAAATAAACACCAATAAAATGGGGAAAGGAATTACTTATCTAATATGCTGTCCCTTAACCTACTGCACAAACCTTTTTATTAAGATTTTTAATGACTTAACAACTTTGACCTACTAACAAGCTTGTTTTTTCTTAATATACTTGATTATTATGGATTTGGAAATCCTTATTGAGATTATAAATAAACAACACAGGATCAATATCTGGTACTTATTCTAATTTTAACACTCATTTCAGTAATTATACGAAACTAATATGCATTGCATAGCTACATGAGCACCTTTATAAAACCTTTAAGTGAATTTCATATCAGTCTAAATTAACAACTTATTTCCTCATAAAACCTTAGGATTCAGATAAAAGATCTCACTTGACAATTAGCACTTGAAAAGATTATAAAATAAGATAAAATTCTATTATGAGTATTGTGGTTCAAAAACATATAACAAGTCATTTGAAAAAACTCTTAAGGACTCCTTATTCCCTGTAAATCCCAAAAAGACACATGGTTTTCTATTTTATAGACTTTAATTTCATAATATCTGAGTCCAATGGTTTAATTCTATATAATTAGTATCTACTCAATTACCAGGTTTTTTATGACATTCCTGTGCACCAATCAGGTAGCTACCAAAAAGATAGCCTTACCAAATAATGGGGTAACAATTTTGATAAACATAATTTCCCAAAAAAACAATTTTTCCCAATGGTGGTCACCATCTAACTACTAAGTTTAGGGATTAATTTTAAATATCTTAAGTACTGATCCTGCTATTTCACTACCTGTCATCTTGATTTAACATATAAATAAAACAATTCAACTAGAATTTATAATGACGGCTGAGATGCTATGTTTTCACCATAAAAAACATCTGAAGTAAACACCTCCTTGTTGCTATAATGGAATACAACAATTATCAAAACAAATTTATCAAAATCTATCAATATCTTTAATGAGAGGTGCTGCCTACTTTTTATTTTAAAAAGTCCTTTATAAAGATATGACCAAGGAATATGAACTTGCTGAGCACATGAGGTCTATCCACTCTAAACTGATTGGCTAGCTCAAAAATGGTGGCATATCACTATATTTTGTAAAACAAGGTTTAAGAATAATCACTTTGCAAGATGTTGATTTCATGAATTTAATCACCAAAACTTTTAAGCTTGAAATATTGTGAAACTTCCACAGAGATGCTGGCTTAATGGGCTTGGTATTGATGTGGTCACTAGTATGAAGACTAGTACCAAAGGTTCTCTTCTGTGGATGTTTCCTGTTTTCTAGCTAAATCTAGCTGTAATTTCCTTATGTCAGTCTTAGGCTAAGACTTGACTTTAATAGAATTCAGGGGTAGCTATTGCTAATTAAAGAGAGAATAGATTGTGTATTTATTTATAATCCAAGAGAGGAAGAATTTATTATTTTATTGATTTTAATGATGATTATTTTGGAGAAATAAGGGGGGTTTTTATAGTTAAAGGGAAGGAAAATCTAGGCTTTGAAATATTTAGTGAGGTACTGTGTTGAAGACTTAAGTCCCTTAGTCTGAATAGTACCATAACATAGTAATTATCAAAGCATCTTATCATTATCTTGATTTTAACCAGTCTTGAGTATTTGGGATTTCAGTGTAATCTTGTTGAGGATGTTTATAGGATTAAGCCATCATAGGTACTTGGGTTGTCATCCTTTAGGTTTGACTAAGATAATATTTGTTGATAAGATATAGCCTAGATTGAAGTTATAATCTTCCTAGTAAATAGGTGGGAGTTCTCGTCAAGAAATTAAATAAAAGCAAGGAGTTGGCAAGAATTGAGCTCATCATATGTTCTTGCCGAGAATTGAACGCATTGGTATTCCTTGCCAAAAGCGTGCTTGTAATTAGTAGTTGTTTGATTTGGTTGATAATAAATTAAGTTCTTGCCAAGAATGGTTAATTGGCTACGTTCTTGCCAAGTCCATTGTATATAATAATTATTTAGTAAAATAAGATTGGAATTAAATACTTTTGATCAGAATGATCATTATTATTAATTATTACAATATAAAACTATGTCTATTTCTCCTGAAATGATTATTATGGCAGTTGATTATTGGCCTTCATCATATGGTTGGATCTATTAGATGGATCAATTAAGTGGATTATTTAATCCTTATTAGTCATTTAGAACAAAGGCTTAAATTATTGCCTATGCCTAAGACATTCTATACTAAT
This sequence comes from Thalpophila matura, assembly GCA_948465475.1. Taxonomy (NCBI): domain Eukaryota; kingdom Metazoa; phylum Arthropoda; class Insecta; order Lepidoptera; family Noctuidae; genus Thalpophila; species Thalpophila matura. The sequence goes on from CAOJZF010000399.1 coordinate 23,244, forward strand.
TATTATAATCACATAGGCTGATCATAATATTTAGAAATAGGCACAAGTGTAACTTGTAAATATTTCACATTCCCCCCCACATGATTAGTCTATGGGGTGAAGATTAGTAGTTATAGAGTATCTTTGGCAAGATTTTGTTATAACTTTTAAACCTTTTCATATTTAAAAAATGAACCCCTACATTAATTCTAACACTATAAACAAATTTGTAACCCGTATCTTGGGTTCCATTTAGGAAGATGAAGCCAATGATGTTGGTGTTGACTCTGCGGTTCCTTGATTTACTTTGACTCTCAGCTGTTATGTAAATACTAAAGTTCCCGTGGAGAAGCAAGGTTGCTTGGACGTGGTTAGTGACAATGTCACTCACTTAGTGGTGTGTGCTAGTCATTGGGCTATCTTGGACAAAGTCTGTACTGTGGCTACTCATGAGGCGGCATCCTGTCCAACTGGAAGGGCTGGATCCACTGCAACTGGCTCTGAGAGGGATCTTACCTATCTTCCTATTTCTCAGTGGGCTGCACTGGAAGATTCAATGCTCAACATAGAGCAACCTATTGTCATTGATGGGGTGGAATACCCTTTCTTCTATGATGCTAGGGCACTGATGCGGGGAGTGAATCCCATTGTTCCTCTGGTGTTACGTCATGGGGACCAATGTGCGGAGTTTTTGTTTCTCCTTAGTAAAGTTAACAAATTTGTTAATAATAAACTTGGGGAGAAATTAAGTCTCTATATCATTGCTTGAGGTCTGGAGGTAGTAACTTTGGACTATTGTCAAATGGTATTTGATGAGATGTCTTGGTTGAATCTCCCTGATGTTCCTGGGAAAAATGATTATGCTGTTAGTTGGAAAGTTTTTCCTTTCCTGGAAACAGTATTTTGTCTATGGGGTTTACAAACCAAATCTTCCCATTACTCCATTTTAGAGATGGGTAATGAATCTTGGCACAACAGTACTAGTCAAGTGACTAATTTGACTGGTGCGGCTTACAGTTTCCTAGCAGAAGGGTATAACCAATTTGCTATAGTAACTATGTGTATCATAGGTCATGATATCTTCCATCTGTTGAACTAACCTTATACCTTGGAGGAGGATATTCCTGGGTTGTGGCGAGCTGCAATTCACTTGATAGGTAGTACTTGGGTTCCTATGCAAGGTCCATACAAGTATGTGGAAGACTTTGCAATGGATTGTTTAATCCTTTCTGGCTGTTTTTTGGTAGTCCAGAATCCCTACCAACTGTCTCTCCAGGAGAATATTATAGTTCTGCCTATATTCGGTTTTCTTGTCTGCCTGTTCAGGTGCATTGCTATTGGCTTAGTGCAATAGTTGTGGTGGCTTGCTTGCGTTGCCAATTAGATAGAGATGCCTGGCTTCAAGAGGAGACTGAGGATGGGATTCCTATAAGGGACGGTTTTGCCCCAGAGTGGATAGTACTTCAACTTATTAATCAGACAAAGTCAACACTTGTGGCCATAACTAATTTCTGTCATCAGGAGATGGAAGAACAGAGACAAGGGAGACAGCGTCGCCAAAGAACCAAATAAAGTCTTTATTTCATTCATTACTTCTTTTTATTATTTTTTAGTTGTTTTTAAACTAGTATTTGTTAAATATATTTAGCTTGTACTCTGTTAACAAGTTGACCAGTAGAGACATCCTTTAGTGTATAGTTAAATTCTCCGGTCTTCTCTATAACTTCCATAGGTCCATTCCATAGGGTGGATAATTTGTCAATTCTTCCAAATCCTCTGTTATGGTAGAAAATTACTTGTTCTCCTACCAAGAAGGATCCTAGGGGATTCCTAGACAGAGTAGCTTTTTCATGGGCTTTTGTCTTCCGTAATAATAGATTGGAATAGGCATCTGTTTGTAGATTTAAAAGTGTAGTACATAGTTGTCTTAGGTAATTGAAATAGCTTAGGAAATTAGATTCCTTGATTAATGTGTACAGTAGTGGCAGTAAAGCTGGTTGCCGTCTATATAGTAGTTGGAAAGGAGTATGTTTAGTAGATGAGTGGTAGCTTATATTGTAAGCAAAAACAGCGGATTGGAGGTGATTATTCCAATTACTGGGCTTATCTACTACTAACTTCCTTAAAATCCTTTCTAGAGTAGCATTAACTCTTTCTACTGTACCATTAGATTCTGGATGGTATGGGGTAGTTACTATTCCTCTAATTCCCATCAGATAGTTCAGCTTAGGTAGGACTCTACCTGTAAAGTTGGTGGCATTGTCAGTTAATAAGAACTGAGGGCAGCTGTGCCTATGTATTATTTGTTCTTGTACAAATTTGGCTAAGGTTCTTGCTCCTAAGTCTTTTACTGCTTGAGCTTCTACTCACTTAGTGAGTTGGTCTATGGCCACTATTATATATTTCACACCAGTGGTACTTGGTGGAAGTGGTCCTATTAGATCCATAGACACAGTGTGCCATGCAAATTTAGGTTTAACTAATTTGTAGGTAGTTGATAGTCTAAATCTGACCTCTGACTGACAAACTAAACAAGAATTGATATATTCTGTAACAACAAAGCTGATGCTTTCCCAGTAATAATCTTTCTTTATTTGTTCCATAGTCTTAAGTAAGCCTCCATGCCCAGTGAGTAGGTGTGCTACTTTTATCACTTCAGGTCTATTGGATGGTTTTACAAAGAGATATGATTTTCTATCTAACTCTTTGAACAATTGTCCTTTATCATAGGTAGTGTTTGCAGATTGTTTATCCAGGATCTGTTTAATCTCTGGTAATTCATTATCCCACTCCTTAGGTTTATTGATCAGGTCATAAAGCCTATCTGCTTCTGGTATTAGAGCATGGATAGTAGGCAACTGAGTGTACTTCTCCTTGATCAAAGATCAGAGGTATTACTCCACCTATAGCTGTCAAAGAAGCTGTAGCCTTTCTGAGTCGTCCAAGGATTTGCCAATGGGCTAACCTCCTTGGATTACAGTACATGCTGATTACACAAGGTAATCCTCAAGACCTTTGTTCACTTTGGCTCCATAAAGGTTTTACATCTAGTTTCTTCTGATCTGTTATGATGCTTTTATGAATCTTATTATTTGATCCTCTTACACATACAGTTAGTGAGATTTCCTAGTATGACCTTTTATTCTTTAATGTCTAGTTTCTTCTGATCTGAGACAGTGAGTTTCCCTAGTATGACCTTTTATAGGTTTGCATCTAGTTTCTTCTGATCTGAGACAGTGAGATTCCCTAGTATAATATTGTATGGATTGCATCTAGTTTCTTCTGATCTGAGACAGTGAGTTTCCCTAGTATGACCTTTTATAGGTTTGCACCTAGTTTCTTCTAATCTGAGAAAGTGAGTTTCCCTAGTATGTCTTACTAATAGTTGGCGTCTAGTTTCTTCTGATCTGCTATTATTACAGTCAGTGAGATTCCCTAGTATGGCCCTTGAGATTGCCATTGTAGAACTTCAGTCCAGGGGACACCCATAGTTCCTTGAGTTTAAGCTCTTGGATTGGTCAGATGTCCATGTATTCCATAGGGCAGATGCAAGGTTAGTTCAGTGGAGTTAATCTTCTGGCTTCAACAACTTATAAGCCTAAGGTCTTGTAACCCTTTTCTTAGCTATCAAAAGATTATCCTAAAAATGGTTGCTGTGGTGATCTTGTCACAGCAATTATTCCTTGACTAGTAGTAGAGTGGATGGATGCATTAGTGGAGTCTGCATCACCAGTGACATGAGATCTTATTAATATAGGTTGCTCTTTTCCACTAAGATCCTCCAGATCTTCTATACTACAGTCATTAGAAATATATAAAAAAAAGGAAAAAAGATATATTATTTTTTTATTATAATTCTTCCTTCTTTTCAGGGGTATGGATTTCCTGCTTTCTTCTCTT
>CAOJZF010000400.1:0-32720 GCA_948465475.1 Thalpophila matura
AAACCTTGGATTTTCACCTAGAGAAAATAGTCCCTGCTAGTGTCACTAATAAAGTTCTTAGAACGGCCTTTAAAAAAAGAGCTAAAAGGTTTGTGGTAGACCCTAGAACTAAAGCTCTAAAGTATAAAAGGTCAGATAATATTTCTTTAGGTTTCTTTACTGTGGAGGAAGTTGAGCATAGAAATTGATATATTGATTATATGCATGATAAAGCAGGACATTCTTGGCAAGATCCTCTGTATGATCTTATTAAAAGAGAAACCTATGGTTTAACTAAAGAAAAAATAGTCAAGAGGATCAAATTATGTGAGCACTGCATGGAGAAAGTGTCATGAACCTGAGGGATTCTCCCATTGGTTCTAGTAGAGTTTTGTCCGTTTTGGACTCCATTACAATCACTAAGGTGAACAACCCCAATGAAAATTCCGCTAAGTACTTTATTAAGGCATTCACTAGAGAATGAGGTTACACAGCTAAGATTAATCTCTTGAAATCTCGAAATTTCTCCCTGACAAAACGTTGGGAAATTTCTCCAAGATCTTTGTTGGTCTCTTTTGACTTAGTTTTATAATTTAGATCTTCATAATAAAGAACAATTCAATCATATTCTACTTCTCAATAGTTTTTCCTTATTTGATTCTAAGTTACAACTCGTTACAATTGACAATAAACATGGCTGAACCACTTGCTGTGGTCCCAGCACTCAACGCCATGATCCCCCTGTGCTCACTACTAGTCTTTGGGACTAGTGTGTCTCAATCTCCCTTGGTGGTTAAGGTAGTAAGTAAGTCTGTCTTGCTTACCCTGACTGCTTTGGCCTGGCTCTTCCAGCCTGTAAGCAAGATTCAAGGCATAGTGTCTCAGACTTGGGGTCATGACAGAAAGCTATTATGTCTACTTGTCCTCCCATCACTCCTACTATAGCTGAAAGACCTAGGGAGAGTTACCTAGCTGATTTAGTAGACTTTTATTGTTACCATACCCATAATAAAGGGTACAAATGGATGTTTGTGATGGTAGACTATTTTTCTAAATTTGCTTTCACTGTTGCTTAAAAAGAAAAGTTGTCAAAGATACTTTATTCTACTTTTCAGACAATTTTCAGAACTTTTAGGGCTCCTATCATTCTCCATACTGACAATGAAAAGGAGTTTGTCAACACTCAAGTTGCAAGTCTATGTGAGGAATATAGCATAAAATACATTAGAGGTTGTACTTGCTGTCCTTGGATCCAAGGATAGGTTAAAAGGCTCAATAAAACACTTAAGAATAAACTAAGTGTCACTCTTAGATCCTGTGGTCTTGGCTTTAAATGGACACTTATTTGCAAGGAAATGACTTACATTTATAACCAACTTAGACATGAAACTACTAAAGATAATCCATTTGAGTTGTTTTTTGGCAAACAAATCTGTGAAAGCATCCCAGATGGAAGAATCAAAGAACTCTATGACAGCTCCCCTAAAGAATTAGATGAATCTGATGAATCAATCCATGAAGGTGAACCTGAGATAACCCTGGGAGGAATTAGGTAAAATGAGTCTGTTGTCTCTGTAAGTGATGATGAGCCCCCTGAGATTGAATCAAGAACAGCTCAAAAAGAGCCAAGGCTGTTGTGGCCATCCATAAAGTGGCCAAAAAGATGGTTGACAGAACCAAGTGGAGGCATGACAGCCTGGGATTCTCTCTTGGAGATTATGTCTATTTAAAACTGGATCATGATAATAATACTAAGACCTGCCAAAGATCATTCATGGATACATAAATGGTTATCTATTATGTGAGTGATGTTGAAAAGGTATATTGTGTTAATCTTATATTCCGTGATAACCCAACTAAGGAGATGAAAAATATTCACATAAACCGGCTCACCAAGCTTCCTGATAGACTGACCCAAGGATCAAGTCAAGTTTATTTTAATCATATAGATTTTGATGATGATGATGAATAAAAAATATGTTTTGAAACTAATTTTAATTTTATTTATCAAATCAATGTTTAATAAAAGTATTGGAAATAAAAACCAAAAAAAATATGGAATAAAAAAACTTATAATAGTAAAAAGACTTTATTTGTTTATTTTCTGAGAGGAAAAGCAAAAAGTTCACTAATGTGATAATTTTTAAGTTTTCCCAGAAAAAAATATGGGGCCAGATCATGCTCATCATTTAAAGCCATTTGAGGTAAAAAGGAAGTACAGTAAAGACGTCATGACCAAAGATTGTATCAGGGGATTTTCTAAGTGTATAAATCCTGACCAGTACAGTGGCATTTGACATCAGGTTTTCAACAATACCAATTTCTTTATGTTCCTTGGTAATAGATTTAATGTCAAAAAAATGTTTCTGGTTGTTATAAACTCTTAGAAATAAAAAAAAGTAATTTTGTAAACTTGTAGAACAGAGCATTTTCATATATAAGTATATAAAGTTGAAAATTACAAAAATTAAAACTATATACTAAAAAAAAGAGTAAAAATAAGATTGGCAAAATCTATAATTTATTGTTTATGAATTTACATTTCTTTAATAAAAGTGTGTGTAATCAAAGCAGCCACCATATAAGAAAACATATAGGCCGCATCAAATGCAGCTTCATAGTAAACTACTGGGGTCTGCATAGTCCAGTCTTGTAGAAGAACCTTTTTGGGAGGCATCACATGTGTATATAGACCAGCAAAGATAAGAGCATTCAAGATTATATTCTCCATGGGACCATGACTTTCTAGCAATGAAGTCAGTTTGGTAGTTTGGTCTAACTAAGATTGGAATACTTCCAAATGATGGACTATCAAATTTCAAGATTTAGATGTACCAATTATTTTAAATCATCAATTGTCCCAAGGAGATAAGGATATACGCCTGCAAATTCCTAAAGTTAGATGAGAATCTAGCCAATAAGCCAATAAGGAACTTGAAAACCTGAGACCGCTTCTGTCCACCTAGAGTATGGAATTGCTTAGACACTGTCACATCTCTATGACCAGCCCAGGAATGAGAAACCTCCAGTAACATCATCTAGGCATTTTGGACAATTTTCAAACAAGCCAGGAAACACGTTACCAAATGACAGAATCAATCCATAAAAAATATGTTGCAATGACCTAGTTCAATGTGACAAGGTTCACTATTCAGTTTATCAACCCAAACCAAACCTCCAACTGTTTTCATGGTTGAATTACATAGCAAAACAAAGTCAATCACATTCCCGTTCTTGACGTCCTCTGGGATTGAACCTAGGAGTTTGGTTCCATTGACAACACACAATTTATCCCATTCAGTTTCCCCTTTTTCTCAGGATGAGACATACTCATTCAAGGAAGGCCAGCATTGTTGGTCAATCATGTCTTCATTGAAATGGGCTAGTTGTCCCTGGGTGTATTCAGTACTGGGGGTAACTTCAAGATCCCTAACATAAGCTTGAATGTACATGGCTCCAGAGGATTTGGGAAGCTCAGTCAAATCATCATCAGAAAAAGGAAAACTAGGTACACAATTTTCTGTTACAACCTGTAACATGGAGCTTAGCTCTGGGAAAGGATCATTGTGGTCTTTAGATCCTTCTGGACAAAGTAACAAGGTTGCTCTAGGCCCAGATACCAAGTAGGATACTCCATATGACCTCAACTTCTGTTAGCGTTTGACATCTGATTTGAAACCACTGCTTGAAGCTTGGGAGTCTTCAAGATTTGACCTAGGGGGGCACTTGAGATAGACCATCTCTAAGGAACTTCACTTGAGTTTTCTCCCCATTAACAAGAGAAAAACTGGGTAGATGAGAGATTATGATCTTAAGCGCCCCCCAGACAGGAGCAACTAACAGTTCCTGATCTAATTCACTAAGCGCTGAGAACTGTCCTTGAAGACCATCCACTTGTTCATTCTCTCCTCTTTTCATTCTGAGAATCTCTTTAACAGTTCCAATGGACTCAATTGTGGTGATTAAAGTATCAACTTGGGTTCAATATTGATCAAGTGCACTTCTCAAGTTGAAGCTTTCCAATCTGGCATATTCAACTCTTTTGGAACCTGAAGCACCTTGGGAAGTTGAAGGGTTTGTTTTTTTGATTATTTTTCTTACAATAAAACTCAAAGAATTGATAAAAGAAGAAAGATTTGGATAGAATTTCTTTGCCCAAAATCTTATTTATTAGCGCACAATCACTCCTTATTTTCAATAGCATTCAAACTACAATTAATTAAGCTTGATATCACTATTACTTTGATTAAACTTTATTTTGTATTCATATGTTGCAGTACCAATTCCAATCCTCAACATTGGTCAACGCGCCTAAACCCAGTTGAAGATACAAGGATCAAATCTGTTCAACAGTTAGCAAGCGCTAGGGTCCACCCAAACAACCTAAACTGATCTGTCAAATTGTCCCTGTCTTTAGATACACTTTAATTTACTCAAATATGGTTCCTTAACAGAGGTCTATTAAGTTAAAAATCTTAGTTTCTTGGTAGGATCTTTTATTGGACTCCGTTTTGGTTCCTTAACAGAGGTCCTTTATGTATCATAGAGGAAAGTCTATAATAGTCCCTAGATGGTCCTCTGTTATAGTTCCTTAACAGAGTTCTATCAAGGGACTATTATAGACTTCCATCTATGATCCATAATGGCCCCTGTAAATAAACATTTAATAGTTTGTGTGCCAAATATTAGCTAGGATTCATTATGGTAAAAATCTCTCTATTGTTTTTTTTTCCTATTGAGTGTAAGATTAACAATTAAGGCAAACTCATGAATATTATTTGTTTTTAATTTGGATAAAATCCAGGTAGATACTTAATTTAATTGAATACAACACCCTCAAAATTGAATCTTAACCAAATCTGATTTAATTTGAATTTTGGTTCAGGATTATAATTTTTCCTGATTGACTAAATTATAATCTTGAACCAAAACTTAAATCAAATCAGATTTGATTGAGATTCAATTTGAGGGCGTTATATTCAATTAAACTGAGTATTTACCTGGATTTTGTTTTATTGAAAACAAATAATGTTCATGAGCTCGCCTGAATGACCAAACTTTCACAGGTTTATTAGTATGGGGTTCATCAGGAAACCTGACAAACCCCATACTAACAAAACTGTGAAAATTTGGTCATTTGGGAAAAATTATAATCTTAAACCAAAATTTAAATCAAATCAGATTGGTTAAGATTCAATTTTGAGAGCATTATATTCAATTAAACTGAGTATCTACCTGGATTTTGTCCAATCAAAAACAAAATATGTTCATGAGTTTGCCTAAATGACCAAATTTTCACAGGTTTATTAGTATGGGGTTCATTAGGGAACCTGACAAACCCTGTACTAATAAACCTATGAAAATTTGGTCAATTGGGCAAAATTATAATCTCAAACCAAAATTTAAATCAAATCAGATTTGGTTGAGATTCAATTTTGAGGGCGTTATATTCAATTAAACTGAGTTTTTACTTGGATTTTGTCCAATTAAAAACAAATAATATTCATGAGTTCAACTGAATGACCAAATTTTCACAGGTTTATTAGTACAGGGCTTGTCAGGTTTCCTGACAAGCCCTGTACTAATAAACCTGTGAAAATTTGGTCAATTGGTCAGACTCATGAAATTAGATTAAACTTTAGATCAAATAAGATTTGGTCAAGATTCAATTTCTAAGGCATTATATTTAATTAAACTGAGTATCTACTAGTACTTAGTTAAATGAAAAGAACAATATATATATATCATTTCAGAATTTTGTTGAAATTTTTTGAGAAATTCAATCAGACAAAAATCTAAAAAAATGAATACTGAAATGGAAAAAGCATGCTGCAAGTACCAAAAAGCTTTAGCTGCTATGGCTAAAGCCATGGCTAAGATAAAGCAAGGTAAAATCAGACTTGCTAAGCCAAAATCAAAGGCTGAGGCAAAAACTCTTTAAAATCAATACAACAAGTTGTCTGAAGAAGACAGGAAGCTTCTTTCTTCTCCCTGGAAGGCCCTTGCCAAAAACAATTGGGCGGGGATATAAACTCATTAAAAAGAATGGCAAAGAAGTCCTTATAATTGAGGACAACAATGACTTCAATGGTTTCATTGAAAAACTTGGGGAGGATAGTATAGAAGAAGCCATTATAGACAAGGTTGGTTCTCAAAAAATCCTAGAAGAATCATTTGTAGAAAAATTGGCTCCCAATTGTGAAAAAAAAGGTACATTCCTCACAAGAAAAGACTAACACCCTGAATGAACAGTGTGGCAATAAGGTTGGAATAGCTCCTCCATTAACAAGGGTCCATTTGCTGACTATATAAGTGAACCTAGGTGTCTCAGATCTTCTGATTCCGCCTCTACAGCGGATACTGAAAAAGAGGTTGAAGAACCTGAAGACACTATAGTAGCTCAGGAATTGGCAGAGATTTGCAATAACACTATAAAATTTGAAGATGAATGTGCAGTTGTATCAAACAGCTTGTATAGTTATGACGTAATAATCAAGAGATATGTTATAGAAGGTAATAGTTTTTTAGTGTAAATAAAGCCAATTAAATTTATTAGATCCTGAGAATGCAGGTATTGCTGATGCTAACAAAATGGCATATAATGTCTCAGAAAAGGACCAGCTTATATTGGTAATTGAAAATATAAACAAATCAACTATTTCAACTCCTGAAGAAATAGAAATATGGCAAACTGCCGTAAACAAGTACCGCCACATGTCTTTTGCGGAGTGGTTAACCAATGTGCCTGAGACAAAGTCAGAATGGCAAGCTTTGGCGGTCACTAACGCTCAAGAGCAAGTTAGTAAGCTGTTGGCAGTGAGGCCGGCCTCCCTAATAGAGTTTATTGAAGAAAATTGCAAAGCAGCAAACATCAACAACCATACCAGCCTTTTGGATTTAATCAAACATACAAAGCTACCTGTAAATTATGGGCATGCCTTAGTCTATATGAATAAAACATTCAACACTCATTTTACTAGATATGATAATACTGCTGACATTGTTCTGGTGGTTAGAGCTCTAATTCCAGACTTGACTGCAACTTGGTCAACAGACAGTCACATTGAACCATATACTCCCATCTAATTCAAAGCATCTTACAGATTCCCTAGAAGATTAGAGGAACAATTTAAGGTGTTATCCTATATTCCAGCAGTTAATTGGAATGTTTGAGCCTATTACTTAGTAAGTAAGGGTATCACTGTCTTGTTAAATTTAAGGTCACAACCTATAAAACAGAGCATAAATAATAGATTGAGTGCATCTTGTAAAACTATTGATGCTCTTAAAGCCTATAATTACAAAATAATCACAGAATTTGGTAGTAAAGAGAACATAATGGTCAATGCAATTATATTGGATGGTATTTATGGGTTCTGTTTGACACCTGAACATATACTGAGAGTAGACTGAAAGATAAACCTCCCAGTGGTTGACTACTAAGTTGCCTTCATTCCCCGCCGGCTGTATAGCTTTTTTCTTCTAGCTTGGATATCCAATTTTTATCTTAATGCTTTAGAAGGCATAGAAATAAAGTAAAAAAATGATATTCTTATTTAACTTTTTTTTGTTATTTTATTCAACTTTTGCTCAGTAAAAAGTAAATAAAGAAAGCATATAGACGTTTTAGCAAGTTGTAATATATTTTGTTAATTAAGTTGGTATTCTTTAGTTTTCCTGTTTGTGTTTCAGCCTTAGTGGTATACTGGTAACAGCGCAAGCTGGAACTGGTGACCTTGGTTGCAGTCTTGATCCTTGGCTTTGGGTCAGAGTGGTATTTTTGACCCTTTGGAAATAGCCAAAAACTGAAGAATTTGTGAAAGAAAACATAAAACACAAGATAAAAAACCCTAAAAACTTGGGCTAAAAAAAAAGAAAAGAAAATAGGGACAGAGAAAAAAAACTTGGGTTGTATGGGTCTAGGGTATATTTAATAGGATAGGAAGGGTCAAAAAAACTTGTGGTTAAAAAAAGATTAAATCAGTTGATGAAAGTTGGATTTGGAAGACGGATCCAAACTGGAAATCCGGGTAAGACAGCAAAACCTGTCATGATGAAAACCTTTTATGACGGTGACAATAATTATGAAATAGAAACAGATTATTTAATAAAAAAAAATCTATTATACGATAGTGTACTTTTAGATAGTAGGATGATAATATTCTGAGAATACTAAAAAAATGATACTCTTTATTGCGTTGATAGTAAACATAAAATTGGAATTTAAACATTGTCGACTGTAGTCAACAAGTTCCTAGCCTTGAAGATAAATTTCGTAATTCCCATAGAATTTCAAGCGTGAATTCAATTAATTTGATTGGATGCCCCGAAGATCTTTGGGGATCCCCGCATTATCCAGTCTCTGTTGATAACATTTGGGAGCTTTTTTTTGAAGATCGATCATTTAGTAACCTGTCGACCGGTGAGAATACTACTTAATGAATCTTTAAAAACTCGTTTTATTGTCGAATGGCTGGAATCTTAGAGCCTAAATAGCAATCATACAAAGTACGGTTGTTTAAAAATTATATAAAATTTTTTTAATCAAGTTTTATTAAACTATAGGTCTAATATGATTTTTTAGCAGTAGAATATATTATTTTTTCTTGCTAATTTGCAGTTTTTAATAAAATTTGTATGTTTTTTTCGTCTTTAGCAGTGTATAAAAATTACTATTTAGTAGTAGAGAAATACTTCAAATCGAGTTAGACTTTTAAAAATCTGAATCTGAATGTACAATTAATGGTGCATTTAAAAGTTATTCATCGGTCCAATTCTGGTCTTCAAAAAAAAACTCCCATTTGATAAACTTTCTCAATTGCCTTTTCTAATATACCCTCGATAAGGTACCTTAACAATGTAAAAAATTTCAACCCTAATCTAAATCTAGTAAATTTACTCATCCTCTCTTTTTCAATTCGGAATTATTGAAATCAAATTTTAACCAAAAATTTGCAAAAATCAAAATTTAAAAAAAAATTCAAAAGGTATTCCAATTTTTTTTCAGTTTTTTAATTTGCCCAGAATGAAACCAGGGAAGCTTGACCTCCCCATTGAACCTGACGCAGTTACAACAACTGCTTCTGTTTCTGCAACTGGTGCCATCATTGCCACTGTGTCTGTATCTACTTCTTCTGCTTGTAACAATAAAGGTATACCATTTGAATTCATTTTCTCTTTTCTGAATACCTTCTCAGATCCTTCTGATCATCCTCATGATGATGTTGCCTCTCAAACCAAAACAGAATTAGCTCCAAACTCTGTCCAACCACCCTCAGGTCCTCTCTGTTGTTGTTTTGCCTCTCAAACCAAAATAGAATTACCTCCAAATTCTGTCCAACCACCCTCAGGTCCTATCTGTTGTAGTTGTGCCTCTCAAACCAAAACAGAATCAGCTCCAAACTCCTTCCAACCACCCTAAGGTCCTCTCTGCCATGGTTCTGCCTCTCCTCCTGTACTGGTTGCATCTTGAAACTTTGATCAAACACCTTCAAGTCCTCTCCAACATGGTTCCGCCTCTCCTTATATATCAGTTGCATCTCAAAACTTTGATCAAACACTTCCAGGTCCTCTCCAATATGGTTCTGCCTCTCCTTATGTATCAGTTGCATCTAAAACTTGATCAAACACCCAAAGATCCTCTTCAACATAATTTCGCCTCTCCTTTTGTATCAGTTGCAGCTCAGAACTTTGTTCATACACTTTCAGGTTCTCTTTACTACAATTCTGCTATACATCTATTTTTGCCTACTCCCCAAAATGACAATATTCCTTCAGATAATATCAAATATACTTCATCTTCACATCTGATGCAATTACCACCTCCCCAGGTTGTTTTGACCCCCTTGACCAGTCTACAGCACATGTCTACCTCACCCATACTTTCCAGTCTTCAGAAAACCAACTATAATGATTCTGATTTTACTCAGCACTCTTCCCATCTGCCAACAAACACTTTTCCTCTTCATGACTTTCAAACTTTAAGTAAAAATCAAATTAATTAAATAGTACTTAAATTCAATCCTCCTCTCCTGTTTTTCTTTCCCCTTCTCCATACATATTTGCTCCCTCTACTTCTTCAGTTAAAATTGCTCACCCTCTACTTCCCTAACTTTTAAGTACTATTATACCTACCTCCCCTCATACTAGTGTAGCATGTATTGAAATTAGTAGTAGTAATTCTTAGTATTACCTAATGAGCTCAAACTAAAGGAAAAAAAGCAACTGAGCCTAAGAGAAGACCCTCAACTAAGAGGGTATTTACAAATAAATAACTAACTATATATATAACTGAAAAGTATGCCCCTGGTGTATTGTTAGGCAATGATTACACCCCCTAGTCTACCCAGTCAATGATAGAGAAGTCTAAAAGGTTTCTTGAGGAAGAAGGTTATAGATACCACACCAAGCTTCTTTCCATCATAATTTCTTCTTATTCAACTCCTAATAAAACAAGTAAGTATTTTATATCTCTTCTTTATTAATTTTTTATTTTTAGTTTTTTTATTTAAATTTCTTGTTTTATATCAATAATTTTTTATGCTATAGTTTATCTTTGTAATTTTTTTCTTTGCAAAAAAAATCATATAGTCTTTAATTATTATACTAAATTAATCCCTTTTTAGATAAACATTAAACACTAACCATAATTTAGTCTTTTGCAATAGTGGACACCAAAAACAAGTTACCATTGCCTACAGGGGTGAGCTTATCACCAAGTTACAACAAGGAGCTACAGTAAAAGATGACAGTGCTAATTCTGGGTTAAAGAAAAAAGACCCTTCACAATTACAGAAAAACTCTTTCTAATTAGCTTGGTCCACTTTATAACCCCAACAACAAGTATTGTAAACACACTCTACAGTGCCCTTTAACAGATGCAGCCTGTCTGTTATTTATTGATATTTTGTTGAGGATGGCTGGACTATTACTGGTGCTATGCTAAAGACTTGTTCTAAGACTTTCTGCCAACTGTTTAAAGAGGGTGATGCTAGGACTAAAGAGTTTTTTAGGATCTAATGGCTGTCTCTGCAACTTCAAGGACTAACATAAGATTTTCTATACAAAAGTCCATGGTGAAACAAAGAGTGTTGATGATATAGGAGCCAAAAAATTCGAAGGGGATTTTTATCTTCTTTAAGAAGAGGAAGGGTATCATCCCAACTTCATCTACAATCCGGCTGAAACTGCCTTGTAGTATAAAAGTTTTCCTAAGAGAACTTTCTGTAGAGGTAGCAATTCAAGAAGACCCCAAGGACTCAAGACCTCAAAAGCTAGAGTGACCCTAATGACATATGGCAATATGGAAGGCACACATTATATTAACCTAGTCATGATTGGTAGATATGAGAAACCTGATTACTTCAGGCACTTAGGAGACAAGATCTTTGAGGGTATTTGGCGCTATTCTTTTTCTAGTGCTTGGATGAATCAAGCAGTATATGATGACTGAGTAATGGATTTTTTGGCTGATCAGGTGATTGATTGGCAAAAAAAACACAAGAAGTTTGGAAAGGCCCTCCAAATTGTTGACAATGCTTCTTGTCACAGTAAGCTTGTAGACTTTTTAAAAGACATTGTTTACTTCAAGCTTATTTTCCTTGCGCCTAATACAGCCTCTCTAGTACAACCTATGGACCAAAGAACAATCTCTGTCTCTAAAAGGAAATACCAAGATGAGATCATCAACATATTTTCCCAAAACATGATAGGGAAATTCAATACACTCAAAAAAACTTCCTGAGGGCTTCAAGCTACCTGATGCCATTTTAGTTGCCAAATATGCCTGGAGCCAAATGACCAAGGATACTCTCCACAACTGCTGGAATATGCTTTGGGTGTCCCCTAATTGTAATGCTACTAATATTCCTTGTTTAAAAGATGCTGAGCTTGGGAATTTCAATTGTGTCACTAACTCCAATTCTGTCACTCTTGAGGCCTTAGACCTAATTGAGCTTGAAGAAGACCAGTTGCCTGTTTGTGCACAAGTTACTGACAAGGCTCTTGCAGATATGTTTCTCCAAAAACAAAGTGTAGTTGACCATGATCTGTCATGAACCTCAAGGATTCTCCTAGTGGTCCTATTAGACTTTTTCCCGTTTTGGACTCCATCACCATCACCAAAGTGAACAGTATTAGAGCCAACACCCATAAGTACTTCATTAAGGCTTTCATAGAGCCTGTGAGGTTACACAAGATTCAAAAATCTCAAAATCTCAAATTTCTCAAAGATAAAACTTTGAGAAATTCCTTAAGGAAGGTTGTTAGTCTCTTTTGACTTAGTTCTTTTAGATACTATTGATAAAATAAAGATCATTATATATCACTTTACCTTCTATTTTGTTCATTATTAACGTTAAAAATTCAATTTTTAGTTATATAAAACATCCTAAAACCATGAATGAACCACTAGCAGTGGTTCTGGCCCTTAACACCATGATCCCAGTGATTACTATTGGTCTTTGGGGCTAGTATGTCCCAATCTTCCTCAGTAGTTAAGGTAGTCAGCAAGGCTGTTCTGTTCACAGTAACTACCTTGGCTTGGCTGTCCCAGCCTCTGAGTAAGATCCAGGGCCTGGTAACACAACTTTGGGGCCATGACATAATCCTAGTACAGATGAATTTAATGGTGCAAGCAAAGACTTCAAGGCTCACTGTGATGGTATAGCAGCATCATTTGTCTGTATAAAAAAACCTGTCCCTGCTTATGTCCTTGAACTCCCTAAAGCTCAATTCAAAAATAAAGGGTTTTTTTTTTATAAAGGTTCTATGATTTGTAATTTATCTAGTACTTTTTTATTTATCTAAAAAGATAATTCAGTAAACATTTACTATATAATTAGTATTATATCAATTATCTATTGAATCTCTAAATCAAAATTGTTCTAAAAAAATTAACTTAAAGAATATTTGAATATTATTAACCTCCAAATTATCTATAATATAATAGTTATAAGTATAGCCTGATTTTGTAATCCTAATATAAATATAAAATTACATTTCTCTAATTGGCTTAGTGTCATGACCCCAAACCTGTGTTACTATGCTTTGGATCTTGCTTAGGGGCTGGGAAAGCCAACCTAAAGCGGTCAAGGCAAGCAAGACAGACTTACTTACCACCTTGACTACCAAGGAAGATCGAGACACACTGGTCCCAAGGACCAGTAGTGAGCACAGGGGGATCATGGTATTGAGGGCAGGAACCACAGCAAGTGGTTCAGCCATGTTGGAGTTGCAAAAGTATCGAATTGAACTTATTACTAAATAAGGAAAAAGCAACAAAAAGTAGAATATGATTGAGAATTGTCCTTTATTATAATAACCAAAATGAGTAATCTAAGTCAAAAGAGACCAACAACCTCCATGGAGAAGTCTCCCACAGTTTTATCTGGGAGAGAATTCAAGATTTCGTGAGTGAAAATTTAGTTGTGTAACCTCAATTTCCTATGAAAGCTCTTATGAAGTACTTAGAGGAATTGGTCTTAAAATCGTTCACCTTGGTAATGGTGATGGAATCCAAAACGGACAAAAGTCTATTAGGACCACTAGGAGAATCCTTGAGGTTCATGACATTACCCCCCAGACTTTTAGACGTTAGGGATGAGTGGAAGGACGAGATGAGGTGCTTGCAGTTGCTGCAGTCTTCCTCATTCTGCCAGGAAGCCTCTTCAACTGGATAATGCTTCCATTTGACTAGGAATTGCTTCTTACCTTTCACTGTTCTTTCCTTGAGGACCTTCTCTACTTCATATTCGAAACTAGGTTCTACTTGGGGCAAGGAGAGGTGTCTGGGGATCTTGCCTTCAAATGATTTGAGAAGACTTCGATGGAACACTGGGTGGACCTTCCATGTTGGTGGGAGGGCTAATTCATAAGCCACAGCGTTGATCACCCTCTTTACCTTGAAAGGACCTAGGAACTTGGGGGAGAACTTCCTTATTCCTACCTTCAGCTTCAGGTTCTTAGCGTTCAGCATTACCCAAGCTCCCACTTTGATCACAGGTCCAGGAGTTCTCTTCAGGTCAGCGAATCTTTTGTAGGTCTGGCTGGCCTTGTTGAGATTGTCCATCAACGTTGCCTGGGTCTTAATGAGGGTTCTGTGAATGTCAGCTGCTTCCAAGTGAGATGTAGGGATAGGGGGTTGGAAAACCACAGGGTTATATCCAAAGTTAGCAAAGAAAGGGGAGAACTTAGTCGAGCTCTGGGTCTTCCTGTTGTAGGTGAACATGGCTAGCGGTAGCCAGTTCTGCCAGTCATCCTGCTCCTCAGCGGTGTAACAGCGCAAGTAGTGCTCCAGAATCTGGTTTAGTCTTTCCGTTTGGCCATCAGATTGGGGGTGAAAAGCTGAAGAGAGACATTGTTTTACACCCAGCGATTTGGTAAGACTTGAGAAGAATTGTGACACAAATTGAGTGCCCCTGTCTGATACGATTTCTTGGGGTAAACCATGTCTGGAGAACACCTCTCTTAGGAAGATGTTGCTGGCTTCCTTTGCTGTGATTGTCTTTAGGCAGGGGAAGAATTCTGCCCATTTTGTGAACCTATCAACTACCACCATGATAGCATCAAAGCCGTTTGACAGGGGAAGGTCAGTTATGAAGTCTACACTGATGGACGACCAGGGAGCTTCCGGAACCTTCAGTGGAAGTAGGAGTCCAGTTGGTTTGGAAGTAGAAGGTTTGTTCCTTGAACATGATAGGCAGTGGCTAACGTGCTCCTTTACTGACTTCTTAAGGCCTATCCAGATGAAGTCCTGCTTTACCAGCGAGATTGATCCAGATATGCCAGGGTGTCCAGCCAGTATGTGATCATGGCATTGTTGTAGTACCTTAGTCCTTAGTTTACCTTCAGGAACCCATAGCAGACCCTTATAGTACAAGGTCTGGTTTCTGACAGTAAAGTCCCCTACCTTGTTTGCGGAAGATGCAGCGGCTACTTCTGAGATTTTCCCTAGGGAGAATTGATCTAGGCCTTGTGCTTTAATGATTTCATTGAACAGAGGGGAAAGAGGAGATTCTATGTTGAATAGTGACTCTGGGAGAAGGGTCACGTTGTTGAACACATCCAGCTCTTTAGGGTCGTACAGGTGTGTTGGGTCTCTACTCAGTAGGTCTGCTATAACGTTTAGCTGGCCCCTCTTGTACTCAATGACAAACTTATATAGCGCTAGTTCATAATGCCATCTAGACTGTCTCTGATTTAACCGTTGGGGAGATTTAAAGTACTCCAGGGATTTGTGATCTGACCTAATTGTGACCAGGTGGCGAGCATTTTGCAGGTGATGTTGCCATTCCTTTAAGGCACTAACGATTGCTAGCATCTCTTTATCATGTACTGGGTAGTTGGTTTCAGCTGGCAACATCTTCCTAGAGAAGAAGGCCACTGGATGTTCCACCCCACCCATTCCTGCTTGGAGCAAGACAGCTCCTACCGCAAAGTTGGAAGCATCAGTCTCCAAAACAAATGGTTTAGAGGGGTCTGGAAGGGCTAAAACCGGGGTACAGGTCATTACTTCCTTTATTTTATCAAAAGCAGTTTGGTGCTCTACCCCCCAAGAGAAAGGAATCTTGACTGAAGTAAGCTGGGACAGGGGGAACGCAATTTCAGATAGGTCTTTGGCATACCTGCGTAGGAAGTTGACAGTTCCTAAGAAAGAACGTAATTCTGTCCTATTAGAAGGTACCTTCCAGTTGACTACCGCTGCAACTTTGTCAGGGCAGGCTGCCTGGCCATTGCAGAATATGATGTTGCCTAAGAAAGATACCTGCTCCTTAAAAAATTCGCATTTGGACGTTTTCAGCTTAAGGGAACGGCTATGTAAGGCTTTGAAGACACTTTCTAGGTCCTTGTGGTGTTGTTCCACAGAGGGAGAAAAAACCAAGATATCATCTAAATAGGCAATGCAACAAGTACCTACCAACGATCCTAAGGTGTTGTCAATCATCCTTTGGAAGACTGAGGGAGCATTCTTCAGCCCAAAGGGCATGGAGGTGTACTCAAAAACCCCAAATTTGCACTTGAAGGCTGTGTATTGACGAGAAGATTTGGTAACTGGAATTTGGTGGAAAGCATCTTTCAAGTCTAGTTTAGAATAAACTACAGAACCTGATATGGACGAGATAATGTCTTCTAGCAGAGGGAGAGGGTAGTTGTCCGTTTCAGTGACTGAATTCAATCTCCTGTAATCAATACAGACCCTCAGTTCACCTGAGGATTTGGGAACCAAGATCACTGGACTGACAGTTGCCGATTTTGATGGAACAATTATACCAGCTGCCAGTTTCTCGTCTATATACGTCTGGAGGCTCCTCAACTTCTTCTGATCCAAGGGGTAGATTGGGCTACCCATGTATTTCTCAGTGTTGGGTTTGAACTTAATAGAAAAGTGAAGGTTTTCTGGTATATTGGGGGTGATATCCTCGCTGAACAGGGGTTCAAACATGTCAATGGTGGCCTGAGTAAAGTCTGGCTCTTTGGGAGGGAGAGGAACGTGAGAGAGGGTGTTGATGGCAGTAATTTTGTCAGGCATAGTCTCATGAAGTTCCAAAGGAAGATAATGGACTTTACCCTCCTTCTTTACTACCACCTGATCCTTGCTAAGGTCCACTATGGGAACGCACATTCTCCACCAATCCATACCCAAAATAACCCCATAAGTCAAACCCTTAACAACCCTAAACCTAGAGTGGAAACTAAACGTCCCAATCTTAACTAACACTTTTTCTTTAGTAATAAAAGACCTTATATTCGTCCCATTAGCCAGGGTGATGTAGGAACACTGAACAGTTTCTACATTCAACCTCTGTGCAAGGTCTAAACTTATATAGTTTGACGTGGCCCCAGTATCAACTAAAGAAATAAAACTATCCAAATGTAAACTAGGGAAAGTAGAAGAAAGTAATAGATAGGAGGAACGATTGTTTTTATCTCTAGGTCGTAAATTGTAAGAAGAAATGTTACCCAAGGGCTCTTTTGGGATAGGGCTGGAGCTCTCTATGTCCTTCAGGTCTTCATAAGCTCCAGAGAAGTCAGATTTCCTGCCCCTCACAGTGAGAACGGAAAGCAGTTCCGGTTTCAGACCTTCAAAGAACAGGTCAGAGCACTTCTCAGGGTCCAAGCCGGCTCTCTGGGACAGGAGGTGGAACTTCTCATGGTACTGAGTTACCGTTAGGTCCTCCTGGAAGAGGTTGCCTAGAGCCTTGATGGCCT
Organism: Thalpophila matura; assembly: GCA_948465475.1. Classification (NCBI taxonomy): domain Eukaryota; kingdom Metazoa; phylum Arthropoda; class Insecta; order Lepidoptera; family Noctuidae; genus Thalpophila; species Thalpophila matura. Next base: position 17,188 of record CAOJZF010000400.1, read on the forward strand.
GAGCCTGAGTCATGGGAGGGACTGAGTTGTTCTGCTTGAACTCCTTTAGGAACAGGAGAAAGTTGGTCTTCAGGGCCGAGTTCTGAAGCAGCAGTTCTAGGGCAGTCTGTCTATGGGCAGAGGGGAGAACCTTGAGGAGTCTTCTGAACTTCTCTTGGTCATCTAATGGCTTCCCATAGATCTCTTCAAGCGAAAAATCTACTAAACAATTGTTAATAATCTCCTCAACCTTGTTCTTGTTGGGGGAGAGCGAGACTGGAAGAGTGGTGATACAGTTGTTGATAGAGACAGAATTGTTGTTTCTGGGGATGCTAGAAGGGGAATGTAACCAAGACCAGGTGAGTCCTAGACACAGCAAAATAACTAGCAGGGAGTTGCAGACCAGGTAGACGAGCTGTTTGTCCTGGTGCCAGGCTACTTTATTCTGGAAAGTAGCCGAAAACAATAGAGGTTGGTCTCTAGTGTCATGACCCCAAACCTGTGTTACTATGCTTTGGATCTTGCTTAGGGGCTGGGAAAGCCAACCTAAAGCGGTCAAGGCAAGCAAGACAGACTTACTTACCACCTTGACTACCAAGGAAGATCGAGACACACTGGTCCCAAGGACCAGTAGTGAGCACAGGGGGATCATGGTATTGAGGGCAGGAACCACAGCAAGTGGTTCAGCCATGTTGGAGTTGCAAAAGTATCGAATTGAACTTATTACTAAATAAGGAAAAAGCAACAAAAAGTAGAATATGATTGAGAATTGTCCTTTATTATAATAACCAAAATGAGTAATCTAAGTCAAAAGAGACCAACAACCTCCATGGAGAAGTCTCCCACAGTTTTATCTGGGAGAGAATTCAAGATTTCGTGAGTGAAAATTTAGTTGTGTAACCTCAATTTCCTATGAAAGCTCTTATGAAGTACTTAGAGGAATTGGTCTTAAAATCGTTCACCTTGGTAATGGTGATGGAATCCAAAACGGACAAAAGTCTATTAGACCACTAGGAGAATCCTTGAGGTTCATGACACCTACTTGGTATACTGAGTATTATAGATCTGCAATTGATAAGTTACATATAATTATTCAAGCCTTTTGTATCCATGCAATCAGGATCCTAGAACTTTCATGATTCATAAACCGTTTAAAATTCATCTCTCCTGTATTTAGCGCTTTAATATACTGATTTTAGGCTTACATAACCAAAATTTATAAGTCCTCATATTGTTGCAAAGGTTGCATTGTATTTGGAGCCTAAAAAAAAGTCAATATAGCTTATCTGGAGAATCTTAAGTATTTAATTGGGACCCAATCTTATCCTAAGATAAAGAATTTTAACTAAAAAGCTTTAAAATAGAAAATTTCAAAATAGGCTTTCTAGAAAATTGCAATTAGGAATTCTCAATACTAATCTATTAATAAAGCATTTTCATAAGAAATTGTCATAGAATTAACTTTCAAGTGGCCCCAATAAAAAATGGTAGATATATATATACTATGCAAAAAATCAAGCACACAAACAAAAATAATATAGAATAATCAAACTACTGCAAAAAAAAAAAGTCTTTTAGAAATTAAGAGTAGCCAATCAGATAAAGAACTAACTTTTTTCTAAAAAACCAAACAATTTTTTTTTTAAAAAAAATAAATATTAAAAAAAATAAAACACTTTTAAATCAAAGATAAATAAGGGCTAGATAAAAGAAGTACTGGTGATCAGAGCAAGAAAAATCTTCTTAAGATGATAAAGAAGAACATTACATTCATGTACCTCAAGAGAAATCTTGGTTACAATTATGAACTGCTCTAACTTACGCTTCTTCTGGTGGGTTGTATCAATGCTTTGATTAATTTCTCTTGAGGCATCATCAGTGGAGTCCTGCTACAGTTGGATGAGCTCAAAAAAATGCTCAAATGATGGAGACTTCTTTTGGAATTTCTCATCTTCTCATGCCAGGATTCCAGGGCAAAAGATGTTCTCATCCCCTCATTCTATTTATAAGAATACTGGTTCCATACTTTTCTAATTAGCACAAGCCCCTCTTCTTACTTGTACTAAGGCTCAATTTTGGTAGCTTCAAAGTTGTCCAGAAAGGCTTTCAGAGTTCCTCATTCTTAGTGAAGTGATGTGTTATGATGAGTCTGCTATAAGCAGGATTCATATCACTCACTCTCTCTCAAGAAGGCCAGAATAGAGAATTCAACAAGTCTAAACATCAATGATTGGTTGGCCCTTGTCTTGGTCTTCTTGTTTATCTAAAGAGGGATGTCAACTTCCTTTTCAGGCACTACCAGAGATGGAAAGTGCACCTACAAGGAGTCCCTCCAAATGCTTCAATAAAAGAATTGCTCAGGGCATATTCAAAGTCTACAAGGACATACTTGTAAAAGGGCAGACAGGAGCTTGAATTGGCAAGGGAGAGGGTATGACACCCTGGCTGCTAGTGGCCTGTGGCTTGGATTGGCCTCTATGAACTCTTCCACATAGTCATTTGTCTTTTCCCTGATTTTGGCCAGGCATTCCACATTGATCCTGGGTGGCGCCAGACATCAGGAAATATGCCATTAGGAGGACCTTATTATCAAAGTTTCCATGGATTGCCCATAGCTGTTGGAAGATAGAGGTGCTGACAAAAAAGGCAGAATCAGCCATCCACTGGTGGGTCTTCAGCAGATTATTGAGGTTCTCATTTGTGGCATATCAGAAAATTCTTCTGTTTTCATGTGGTTCAATGTCATAGGGGGAACATCTCCATATCACCCTAAGTATACTGGAGCCAAAAAATATTGTTAAGTTTCAGAAGGCTAGTATTATTTCTCTCCTTGTAATTTCTGTTTTTCTTCAGGTCACTTGAGTAGGCCATGATCTTCTTCACTGGGCCAAGTATGGTTTTCTGGGTAATGTTGAGGTGGGCCATTGCATTATTGACAGTCTTATGAGAAATAGCATCCTGGTTAGACTCAGTTTGTCTGATGTACCAATTGAGCATCATCTGTAGGACATAATTTGGAGGGTGGTCGTTATGCTCTTCAAAATGGGCAATATAATGTCTACTAAACCTCTTCAATCTAAAATGGACATTACAGATAAGATCCTGGTAGCTTTAGAGTGCTCCTTCAGGTCCTTCTTCTGATCTTCACAAAAAATGAGGCCATCAAATAATTAGGTAGCTCCGCCTTTTTTTGGACATCATGACAAAATTGAGTGGCAGGTCTTCAGGGAGGTTGAACTTGTTCTCCCTAACACAGATGATATAAGCTGTGAAGAGATTGGAAGTGGGGTAGACTCTCTCTTTGGGAGGAGAATGTTCAGCTTCTTGTTCTAGTTCTATTTACTGTTCTTTTTCAACTAAAGAGTTGATAAGAGGCTATTTTCTGGTAAAATGGGCATGTGCAGTTATTTATTTGCAATTTATGCCCAACACAATTATGCCTAACACAATTCCACCTAATGCGCTTTTTAGTAAAAATTTATAATGCAAAATTGCCCAACATAAACCTTTTCTATAGTAATGGTGTTGTATGAAGAAACCTAACTATTGAGGGTTTCTTTACATAATAAACCCTATCTGATTCTTTGCATAAATTCAGTCAGTAACTAATTCAAATATATTGTAAAAAAAATTATCAACTTACATATACTAACTTCATTCCAAAATAAAAAATTAATACTATAATAAAATATCATTTAACTTAACTTCTTTATTGGGTAAAACTAACATTTTGTTTTTTTGTACAATAAGATATCATATTAAACATTTGACATTAGGCATAAAATCTTTATTTTATAAGCAAACAGAAAAGTTTAATTAAGTATTAACTATTATAAAAAAGATACTATTTTTATTTCTTTAGTGAAAGTGAAAGTTTCCTTAAGAATTGTAGTCTTTTCTTTTGGAAATATAGTTCTTGAGCTATTTTCTTTACCCTAATATACCTCTTGAGGGGCGCTTGGTTGATAAGACTAGTTTTGTGCCCCATGTCATTGCTAAATAAGACTTTCTCCACTCTGCACTGCTCAAGTTGGAGGTTGGAAAACAGGTGCTCTAAGGTGGAGTTGGTGAAGTTAATCTTTTTGTTGAACTGCCAGTGCCAGCTTTCTAAGGTGGAGGTGGTTCTCAGGGCATCCGTCTTGAAAACTCTTCATGGTTCCAAGTTATCTAACCTTGGATTTTTATGCAATGTCTGACATTCTTTAGTTTTCTGGTCCACTGTCTTTTGAAGTACTCCACAAAGGGACAGAAGATGAGCTCATGATCTCTCATATAGGAGGTATTAGGAAGGCATCCAGCGTATTATTGACCGTTGCCTTGGGTATAAAATCCAGCGCCTGGAAGAACTTGAAGGCCTGCTTGGCCTTATTAATTGCATCCCTTTTAACCCTTTCATTTAGCTTGGGGTGCTTCAGAAGTCTCCTCTCAAGGCACTGGGCAAAGAAGAAGTAGCACCCATGAGGATTACCCCCAAAGACGGATACAAAGGCCATGGCTTGGGCAAGTTCAAAATACACCAGGAGGTCCTTGTAGTAAGGATGGGCAGAACTGGGGTTCTGGAGGGGGCTGATATTGGTCTTGGTATGGTATGACGACCTCTTCTTCTTGGGGGACTCCTTGTAGTGCTCAGGCAAGACCCTATCCAACTCTGCTTTGAATCTTATTAGGGCATCCTTATAATTGGCCTGAGTGGACCTAGTCATCAGGAAGTAAGCCAGGTAAAGAGTTCTGTTCTTGAACTAGGCATGGATTGTCTAGATCTGTCTGAACAGACGAGGAGCACTCCTGAAGGTTGCCTTGGCCAACCAATGGTTAGCCTCAAGGAGCTTAAGAAGGCCTCAATCTGTGCAGAAAAGATGATCCTTTACTTTGGATAGTCCCCATTATAAAACAATAAAAATATTTTCCCTTTTTTAGTTACTTGCATTAGGAAGTGATTGTTAGAGTTTCTAGGGAGGTGGGGTTAGATCCTGTAGCTCTATTAATACTATTTATACCCTGAAGTTAGTTGACTGGGTCCGTTTGATCACCCAGGAGGAATGAGGCCTTGAGTTTTATCGCTACTAAATTCTCACTTATCAGGCCAGCACTGATACTTCTTTTATTGATAACCAGCAAAAAATGGTACATGAACAAACAGAACATCCTCTTATAAGGATTATTGTGGGGCTGGCAGATATGGTAGATAGGGAGCTTCTTGGTCCGCTGCCTCCTCTGTTTGTTGGTCTCAACAAACTTGTCATACCCCTCCAAGGTAAGCCTCATTAGACAACCAGTACCCTTGCATTGGTAATAATGAACTAGCTGGTCCTTCCCCTCATCCCTACAAGTAAAGAGATACCCATTGTAGTAGTAACCAGACCCCTCTCTTGTAGACATTACAGAGAATCCAATCTTTCACCTCCAGGGACAACAAAATTATAGTTGTGCCCCATACATTCACTATGGGTGGTCAGGAGATCAAAAGGGGGGTACTTCTGGTTGGACAGGTCCTTTTGTCTAACCTTCTTTCTCTAGGTACAGTAGCAGCTTCCAATGTCCTGGCCTTTTCAGCTTCCTCTTCTTCATAAGTTTACTTGAGATTGTCATTGTTCATGACTTCATCCTCTTTGTCCTCAAGGTAGTAAGAGTCACAGTTACTGTCAACCCATTTTTGGCCAACCATGATAGGGTACATTGGTCTACTATTTTCATCAATGGACAGGTCGGCCAATATAGCAGTTTCCCTTTCTTCCTGTCTGGACTTGGAGGCAGGTTGAGATTAGGTCCTGCAATAGGTTCTGAAAGGGGTTTTGGATGGGGGGTTTGTGCTACAGCTAAAGATTTGGGGGTAGGGATTGGGTGGGGGATTAGAACTACAGCTGGGAGTTTGGGAACAGGTAGAAGAGGGGAGTTATATTTGGTGGGGTTAGTTGATAGCCCAATAAAGGCGTCCTTTAGCTGTTCCAAGGTTAGTGTATTAAAAAGTCCTCCATTAACTACAGAGAGGTCGCTGAGATCGCTGTCAGTGGGGTAGATGATGTCCTCATCACCCTCCACCTCTCTTTTCCTCTGGTTCTCCCACTCCTGTTCTTTAGTATTCTGAATAATATCATCCAGATTAACGCTGCCCTCTTACTCATTTTCACTACCCTCACTAAATTCATCCACACTTTATCCCCCTATTCTTCTATGTCACGAAATATTTCTTCTTCTTCTTCTTTAACTTCTTCTTTTTCTTGGGAGCTTCTTGGGGCTGGGGTATTGGGAATTACTCTTTTTGCTTTTTGATAAGTGGGATGCTTCCCTAGTTCCCCATTCTAGTTTTTTAGCCTCCTGCAACTTCCTATTGGTTAGTTTAATGAACTCCTTTTGGAGGAAAGGTGAAGCCAGAGCCTTTTGAGCTGGGGTGAGTTTAGTGATAACTGGGGCATCCTCAATAGAGGTGGTGGGCTTTGGGGGTGTGAGCATTTAGGTGGAGGTAGGGGAAGCTCTTTTGGGGGTGTTAGGTTTTTTGGTAGACTTGAAGGTGGTTCTGGGTGGGGTCTTTTGACCTTTCATCTTTCTCAAGTTGACCATAACAAATAAACCAATATTTATTGATAAAAATAGCATCTTCAATAATAAGAATGAAAAAGTTTTCATAAATGTTTTTATATGTATAAAATACATTGGGAAAGTTTGTGATAAGCCTAATTGTGATTTTTTTTACTTTGTGTGTTACTATGAAGTTCAAGTAGATTGTAGGAAAGTGATGGTAGTAGGCCATGAGTACTAGTTGTTTGCCTTATTAGTAGAGCCAAGATAATGAATTTTAGGGCATTGAAGTATTGTTATTATCAGATTTTTAAGTTCTGGTTATGATTTTGAACAAAGGGTTGAAAGGTCACATGAACGTTGGAAAGATAAATGTACAAGGAAATGGTTATCTAGATCATGTTCTGAGTGGTAAAACCCAAAGAGTTGGGAGAAAACTTCTTTATAATTGTTTGATTCAATGGAAAGAATCAGGTCAGCCAATCATACTATGATTAGAGATAGGCTAGAAAGTACCCCAAGATTGCAATGCAGATCCAGAGAGTTCAACAATGATATATAAATGCATTGCAAAAGGCATGCTAAATTAGGTGACCTTAAGTGGGAAATACCCAGATATAGGTTTTGGAAGTATATTTAATAATATATTAAGCTTCTGAGAAGCCTAACCAGTATGTCCTAGAAAGGAAAAAGGAATATTAACTTTAGGATTAGGAAATGCTGAGAAAAAGCATATACTCACAAGTATAGTTGAGTTTGAATTTTCCAAAAATGGAATGAATTTATGAAACCAAACATTGAAACAAAATGTGTTTAAATGCAGAAAACCAAGCAAAGGTTTTAAAAGAAAAAAGCTAAGTAGCTGAGCAGAAGAAAAGGTATAAAGAGTCTTTTCCCTTCAAGTATTGTATCCAAGAGATTTATTGTATTAAAAATAAAAGTGATAGTCTGTGTGAACATATTATCATCTTTTTGTTTGTTATATTATATAAATATCTATAAATTGTGTGTAGTTAATAAATAACAAGGAGTACAATGTCAAATTCAAGTACATTATTAGAGGAGATTAGGAACCAGAAAATCCTAAGAGCTTTGAAGAATGAAATGTTGCCGGAAGAACCCAGAGAGCTGTTCCATGAGTACATAGAAGAACTAACTGAAGAATAAAAGAAGAATTTAATCATCTCTAAATAAAGACCAAGAGGAGTTAGGGAAACTCCACATTAGTAAAATCTCACTATCTGCCACCCTCTTTCAGGAAATCTTAAAGTTGTTTCCTACATAGATAAAAGATTCAATTTTAACTAAAAGAAAAACGGTAGAAAAAGTACTTCTTATAGTATAAAGATTTCTATAGAAATCCTGAGCTTACTTTATTGATTTCATATGGTGACAAATACATAAGCTTTATAAAACAAAAGATGAATTTTAGTTGAGTATAGATAGATGCATAAGTAAATTTGTGCTGGTATGTTTGATGATTTTAGTAAAAAAAAACTAAGTTTTAAATCTTAATTTACACTATCTAAATCTAATTAACCTATAATAAATAAATTAAAAGTTGCTAATTAAAAAAATTACTTCTTCCATATTTTTTTGTAAAATTTTATATGAAAAATAGAGAATTTAATCTTAATAAGAATAGTAGTATATGATAGTATGTTATAAAATCAAAAGCATAGTAACATTATGAAAATCAACTTCCAATATGGTTAAAACATTAATTGGGTCTAATAGAAGTTAATAAGGAGCTTTATAGTCCAAATTGTGTAAAAAAAATTGCGTTAGGCATGTTTTGGTTGATTTGATAGTAAATTTTTTGATAAACTAGGTGTATTTAAAGGCGCATTTGCTTATATTGTTTTGCATTAAACTAATAATTAAGTATATTTGCAAAAGGCAACTAGTAGTTCATTATTGGATGTTTTCTTAAATCTCTAAGGAAAATCTTTTTTTTTGGTTTATTTCAATACTTGTTATAAGACCCCCCAGTTTTTGTGTTAGGCAGAATGGCATTAGGCAAATTGCAAATGAGCACTTTCCTAATCTAGAAGGGGATTAAGATAAGAGTTTGTAATAAATTTAAAAAGAAGAAAAGCCATCAACTTTAAAATAAGAAAAAGAACTTGTAAATCAATTTAGATGCTTCTAATATTAGAAAAAAATCAGAGTGGAAGCTACCCAAAAAGTTTATTCAACCTTTTAAAAACAGCTATATGTTTACTTCAAAACTGATAATAAAACACATTTGTCTTTTTCCTGAAAACTTCCTAAAAAAACTGCTAACCTTGAAACACTAATAAAAATTACGCTTTTTCTAAACAAATAGGACAACTAAAAAAAATACTTAATACGTTTATATAATATTCACCACTTATTATAGTTATTTGTATTAATCTGTTAGGGTGATATTATTTCGCCCTAAAGTAATATTTATTCTAGCTGCTTTTAAATTTAATGGCTAAACGTTGTAAAATTCTTATTTTTGAAAAAGAATTTTTAGATGAATGAAATTTATGAAATTTCTGAACCTGCATCTATTTGATAGATTACTCTTAGATTTTTCCAAAGAAACCCATATATATTTTATTTAGAATTGATAAGATTTATCAAGTATAGAAATTTTCAGAAATGTATGTTTTAGGACTACTTATCTGATTAGAGAAAATCATATAAAATCAAAAAAAAAGCCTAAGCCTATCAAATACTAATTATAGACTCTATGATGATATACCACTAAGTATAAATAAAAGTCACAGGTTCACAGGGGAAAGTAAAAGATGTTGTTTTACATAGTAATTTCAATTTGGGGTCATTCTAGGTTGTTTTAAATCCCATATATATCAATACAAGTTAAATGATTGATCAAAAGAAACTAAAGAAAAAAGTTTTACATTTTGTATAAAGATTAAAGGGCTAAAGTCCCTTTAAGATAGAAGAATTATTTAATACTTAAGTTTAATTTCTGATATGATTCTAAGTGTGTTTCGTTATAAAGCCTTTTTCTTATAAAGCTTAAATTTTGATAAGCTGATATAAATAAGTATTGAAACTATTCAAGTTAAAGTCTTTGTTGAATGCTTGGTACTTGATAGATTTTAAAACCTTATGTTTCCTAACAAATTAATCAACTACTCTGAGGATATTAAACATTGATAGATAGACTAAAAATTTTAAAACACAATACAGCAATCTATTAGACAGTAAGCCCCATTTGTGTTAAATAGTTTTTCCCTAGTAGGATAATTTTTTTGGCAAAGTTTTTATGCAATAGATAAATTATCCGTGATCCAAGATTTATAGAAGAGAAATGTAACTTTTATGGTAGAAAAAATTGTGAAATATTATTAGTTTACACTAAATATTACTTTTTACTAAATTGTTAGTCTAACAGAATACATGTTGATGATAAAACAAACCTAATTCACCAACAGAACTTTACAATGAGTTATATCAAAATTTGCTGTTTTTATTTGATAATTATTATTGGTTTTGTACAAAGCATTACAAAGAAATTCATCATATATTTATTGAAATCACAACAAAACTTTACCAACAAGGGCTATCAATCTTTATACTACTAATCAATCTAGTCTTAGTAACAACTTTTCTGAATTGATATATCAATTAGATAACTCATGAACACCAAAAAATATTTTTATCTGAAAACCTAGTATTGTAAGATATACAATCAGCTATAATACTATTCTAGATTCAATATGGAAGAGTGCTGACAATCTCTTTCTTTAGCCTTAAGATGGTCCATTTGAGAGATTACCAACAACGCCTCCCAACTAACTATACTGAGATATAACAAAATGGAATCTTGCAAACTTTTTATTTTTGTATCAATCAGAATTTACTTTAATAACTCAAAATTTATTTGGAATGATCTAGGGCATCTTTCTAACAGACTCAAATTAAATTATTACATTTTCCAAACATCACATATATTTACTACCTAAGAATATCTACTTTTATTATGATGTACACAAAGATTATTATTTATATCTTAATGATATATAGAAGTATTGCTACCATATAAAAAATAGAAAAAATACCTCAGGGCTGATATAACCATCTAAGGTTAACTTAAATCACCAAGCCATCATAAGATAATTTGCTTTTACCACCAAATTACAATTCTCCTTACTCTTCTTATAACTTATCTCAAGCTACTTTCTTTCTGTCTAGATGAGTTCTTGCCTTAGCCTATAAAAACTTTCTCTCAAATTTAGTATACTCTTGCTAACCAAACATAGTCAATAAATGAGATAACCACCAGCAAACCTTGTTAATAATCATCACACTAGAAATACTTAATAACCTTGCAAGTGCACTAGTGTTTAATTTTACATTTATTGCTCGCTACAGGTGTAGTTTTAAACTAGTAGCTATTGATTTATATATGTTATGAAAAACTGCTTTGACAAGATAGAATGGCAGATTTCTATATGGATGCTTTTAACACCTCTTGGGATCTAGCCTCTGGATATGAATTTAGTCAGAATATGACTGATTGATTCCCCTTAGGAAACAAAGAAGATAAAATGAATAACTAAACAACCTAGTAATTCAGTAATTACTTTAAGTCTTAGTACCTGATGATATAGAACTCCTGACTGATTGTTATATTGAGCTATTATGTACTCCTAGAAAAATGAATAATGCCGTATAGTAAATTCTTATTTTACTTTCAACAACATTATTGAGCCGCAGTTTTAGTCTTTTTATAAGGACAAAAACAAAGAAGTGGCAAACATAATTAAGGCGGGTTTAAAACAAATTACCACCAAATTGTTCAGCAATAATAATACTACCAAAAAGCTTTGTAAAATGATTGCCAACCATATCAACCCAGGAATTTATATCATCAACCAAAATATATATCAATACAAATAGAGTTAGTAAAAGCCTTATGAAAACAATTTGCTCTAAAAATGATCTAGCTTCAGGAAGGATGCCATATATTTCTACTTGGACAAACTTAGATTTGGAATAAACCAGTTGAAAAGAATCTTCATAACATTGGACAAGCTTATAACCACACATTAGGGAATCTTGACTGTAAATTGTAAAACACCTGAATAATATATTTGAATAGAAAGGGTTCAACAAGACTTGGCATCAAGCAGTGAACAGATAACTTGACTTTTCAAGAGATGGATTTGTAGCCTCCAAACAATAAAATTCATGTTAGATTCACAAAGAGGTGCCAAGACCAAGAAGCTTAAATTGAGTATATTCATGTTGAATAAAAGGCTCAATATCCTTGTAGCTCAAAGGGACAAGCATAGTTGTGTGATCAATCTTAACCCAGGGCCAAAGAAATAAGATTTCTCCAGTGAAGATATAGCTAAATTACTCTGCAATTTCCAAAGTTGTATAGAAAAAATGGAACTGGAGGCAGGAATCTACCAAAAAAAGACCACATAGTTTACTGACAGATTACCAAAAATCAAGAAGGAACTAGAAAGATAAGAAAGCTCTTGTGATGTAAACATCCTTTCACAGACCTTGAATTTTTTGGTTCAAATCTAAAAGAAAAAACAAAAATCTCTAATTCAACTATTTGAACAAGATGAAGTTCTTTATCAAAAAGATGAAGATATTTCAATAGATTGTTTAACCTTGAACAGAGATCATTCACTTAATTTTTGTCTCTAACAATTGTTCTCAGCAACAGTGACAATAAAGTTACGCCTTTTCTAGAAAACTTATGCCTAAAGTAGAAAAAAAATAAGAAAAAATCCTCTCAGTTTACTAACAATGACATCTTGTTAGTTTATAGATCCTCCAAATTAAACAACTTCTTCAAACTAGATCCTAGACAACAGGAAAAACAGTTTTAAAAGAAGAAGAAACCACAAAAACCCCAAATCATCAACAAGATTAAGTGTAAGCCTCATCTTTCTAAGCCCAATATAAACAACTATTTATCCACGTTTAAGATGGCATTTAGAGAATTCAATGACTACAAACGAGCAGTAAGATAACTTACTATGCTAGATATCACCCTAAGATATATGATAGATTAATTGTTGATATAGATAGCCCCAGATAAAAACAAAAAGAAACTGATAATCAGATAGTTTGGATCTCCCGCCCACAAAATTGCACAGAGAGTCTTGTTTTTGAAGAATTTTAAGTAAGTACAACAAAAAACTGGAGGACATTGCTGACAGATACCTCTAGATGCTTCAACAAATATTAGGTTCCAGACTCAATAAGAGTTATAAGTATATCCAGGCAATGGCTCATGCATCTTTTCCTAATGGCAAGCTTAAAAAAATGTCACCAGTTTTAGATCACCTAATTGACTTGTTATTGTAAAAAAAATCTTAGTGAGGTCTATTGTAGCTCATTGTAATGACTAGACAATTCAACCAGATTGACTTAAGTTTTGTTGACAATAAACCTTCTAAGGACACATTGAGGAATAATATTTTTAGTCTCCCCTAATAAATCTAGTCACCTCAAGAGCCAAGTGATTTTGCATCAATTAACTTATTGTGCAATTACTAGTGAAATTGTTCCCAAACCATTTTATGGTTCTGATCAATTATAGTTAGTAATATGATTGAAAAATATCAAGTTGTCTGGATCAACTATACAAATATTTTCACTTTCAACCCTTGTATAGATTTAAAACTATACAAATATATTGATAAATTAACTTCTGTAATAAAAAAAGCATGTTGAATTATTTTACAAATGTATCAAATTCTTACATTTACAATTTCTACAATAGTCTTGTTATATATCTTGTAATTTAGAAAAAGGCCTTTGGTAAGTCATGTTTGATAGTATCTTCAGATAAATCTATTGTTCCATAAACCATCATTGTAAAAAATCGCTTGGATAGGTGTATCACATAGAACCTAAAGCTTGCAGCTCCTTATCTTGCTCAGAATAATAACCCAATCATATTGCCATTCAGCTGAAAAAGTGATCAGTACTGCAGGTATTGACTAATTTGGAGATCAAATTGACTAAGCAACAATAGATTGAAACAACCATCTCTGTCCAATACATTAGGCCACCAATAAGGAAGATTAAAGATAATTTTTACTAGAGTGATTCTTGCAAATATTGCCGCAGGAAGGGACTTAAGACATCAAGTGCAGAAATTAAAAAACCCAGACAGGTCCACCATGTCAAGCCCAGCCAACTGGGAAAAGGACCCAAAAATTAAAAAGAACAATGTTCTTTGCCAACAACTTTTTTTTTAACAGACTTAGATACATGAGGTAGCAATAAACATAGCAATAACAAGAATCTTAAGTTATTTAGAACTCTTTGAAATAATGATGTTAATTAGAACAATGAATTAATCTATCATACTAGCACCAAAATCTTTTCTATGACTAGAGCTCAACAAAAATCATTAAATGAAAATCTTTTAGAAGCTGAGCTGGAAATCACTAAACATTATTTTAATAAACTACTGGGTATCTGACTCTCTTACCAGACTTAGAGAATATCTAAGTGAAGGATATATCATGTTTTATCAATAAAGTAGAAAAGCTCAGCCCATTACTAGCTGAAGATTTACAAAAATTCTTAAACTTTTCTTTTCAAATGAGAATATCTTTTCTAGCCAGGACAAGTTCTAAGTCTCAACTTGATCCCATAATAATTTATGGGCCAATACATTCAAAGTAAGGGCTATGGTCAACTCAGGAGCATAAAAACATTATCTTGTCCAAACAGATGAAGATAATCAAATTGGCTTTTATTATCAAACATAAAAAAAAGTTTGGCACTACAAGCACCAAAACTATGATGTACTTGGAGCCTATAGTGCTCTACCTCTACAAATTAGAAGCATACAAATTAGTGATCCTTCAATCTTAATGGGTAATAATGGCTATGGAAACTTCTGGGAACCTCTTTCTTTATAAAGTACATGATTAGTGCCAACTATGGAAAAGTAATATATACCACTTTGGGACACACAGTTTCTATGTACAACAGGATTAGCTCAAGTTTCTCCAAAGATAACAATTATAATGTTTTTTATGAAACAGATTTTTTTCAATTGCTAAAAGAGAAAATAAGTGAATATAAATCCCCACCAGAGAATATTAGCTATTGTATAAGAAAATAACATAAAGAGAAATAAACTTTATAGTTTTTGGCCTATCTCTAAAAGATTGTTTCTACTGAATTTTCTTAAAACTGCCTTTTGGGACTCATAGAAACCTGTTAAGTCCTGAATTTAAGACACTTAGAGAATCTTGTGTGGTTCCTAGTACAGCCTTTGACACTGGAAAACCTCTGAATTTATCTTAGAATTATTGCCAGAGATACTATTAAAATAAAAGGGACCAAGTATTGACTACAAATACTGTATAGACAATTTGGATAATATCAATATCATATACTTCAGAAACTTTGCCAAAATGGATTTAAGGACCCTCCTAACCAACTGGTGCTTTGTGTGATCTCCTAAGATAAACAAATTGAAGAAACAGCCAAGAATCACGAAACTCGCTTAAGCTATTAAAGAGTTTACTTATACTTTACAAGAAACAACACAACCTCAGAACGTCCAATGATGTCTACCATAACATTGATTCTGGAAAAAAATCACTAATAAAGAGTCAGTCAATTGCTGATCCCAAGCTGATGATACAAAAGATAATCAATAAATAATTAAATAACTAAATATTTTAGTCTAGAATTAACTAAACCATCAAATTCACCTTAATTATAACCAGTTATTGATGTTAAAAAGAGATGAAACCTATTGAGCGGTGATAGATTATTGCCAATTAGATAAGATAACTGGGAATGATGTTTGTCCTTTACCTAGTTCCTCTACCGCTCTGGAACAGTTAGAGGAGCTAAGAAATTTAGTGGTAATTATTTAGTGAGTTGGTATTGGCAGATAGATCTTCCTGAGGAGGACCAGAAGAAAGTTGCCCAATAATCCCTCAAGGCTCAGATAGCCTACTAGTATGCCACAAGGACTTTGTAACGCTCCTGCTACCTTCCAATGTACCATAGACAATATAATATCCCATCTCTATCTA
>CAOJZF010000401.1:0-14354 GCA_948465475.1 Thalpophila matura
CCACCACACGCCTAGGCTGCATATCTTCAAACAACTCATCCATGAGCCTCTGAAATATGGCTCCCAACATCTTCATTCCCAATGGTAATACCCTCCACTGGAACAATACCTGGGGAGTGGTGAACGCCATCACTTCCTTTGACCGTTCATCTAACTGTAGCTGATGGTACCCCTTGGTTAGGTCCATTGTTGTGAATACTATGGATCCCCTCATTGCTTCAAGTTGATCTTTAATTTGGTGTATTAGGTATGCATCATTTATGATATCTTTATTGATCTGCCAGAAGCCAATACACACTTGTAGGGACTTGTCCTTTTTCTATACACATACCATGGGTGCTGCATACAGATATATAGAGGGTTCAATTGGGTTTGCCTGTGCCATTTTCTCTAACTCAATTTTGATTGCTCTCATCATGTCTGGGGTCATCCTTGGAGTATATTTTTTTGTTGGGGCCACTTGGGTTAGTTTGATTTGATATTTGAACTCAGTCAGCCCTACACTGTATTTTTTTCTCAATACCACCATAACCTATTTTTCTATTATTCTCACCAATTGGTCCCTCCATAGGTTCTGTAGATATTTTACATGTTTATTAAAACTGATTGAAGGTACCAAAAAACAAGATTGTAAATGTTCTTTATTAAACTCATGTTCTTTGGTCCGGACTAAGCTCCCAACCCACTCCTCTTTCTGAATGGTATAAGGCCCAGTCCTTTATTAGTTAGGTTCACTAATGTCATTTTCCCTCCTGTGGCTACTTCTACCATTATGTTTCCCTTTAGTAGTTTCCCTTATACTGGTGCAAACCAATATGCTTTGTTTGATTCTAGGCTGTAGTGGTATACTTTGATTTCCTAGGTCTCCCCTGGTGTCATTCAATAAGTGCCCCAACTATATACTGCCTACCAATTTGTACCACATGAGCTCCTGGGCTCTTAAACCCTTTAATGGGTAAAGTCTACCCTCCCACTCTTATAGTATTGGTTACAAGGTCTATCTCCGCCCCACTTTTCTTGACCCAGTTGACCCCTAACAGAATGTCAAAGTGTGACCCTTTTACAACCACTGCCGGTAATTTGGTCTGGTCTCCTTCCACCATGTCACCTAGTTTCTTGATTACTAGTCAATTATTCTTGGTAGTCCCTTCCGCTGACCCTAATACCAGTTCCACCTATGCATTGGCTACAAGACCCAATTGGTCAATACATCCCCTTGAAATGATAATTCCCAAGCATCCCGTATCCACCACTGCTGTTGCTGCTTGTCCTTTTACTTGTGCTGGTATAGTGATTGCTGCTTTATCTGACCACATGAAGTTTTTCTTGTTTAACAATGCCTGGAATGCATGTGTCCGGTCTATCCTTTCTTCCTTTGGTGCATCAATAATTTGTTCCAATTTCCCTTTAGTCATTGTGATCATCATTTTGCCATTGTCTGTGATCACAGCCCTGGCCTCTTCTGCCTTATGCCCCCCTTGCCTGTACCTACAAGTCACCTGCTGTTCCCCCATATCTATGCCTCTTTATACATAGTTGGCCTCTGGGACATTATTCTTCCCAAGAGCAGATTTCCCATCATAAACTCCTGGCTTGCTTTTCCCAACTCCTTCTTGTTCTCCCCCCCTTTGGGACATTATTGACAAATGTGTCCCTCTCAATTGCACCAGTATCATCTATTTCCTGGGTCCCCTTTTCTGCTATTAATTTTTGTATTAATTGTTTGATTTCTTCTCTCCCCATGGGACCCTCTGTTGCGGTGGCCACCAAAATGGTTCCCTGGTTCACATCTGGAGGCTCTTCCTCTTCCTGGGTGGCCACCAGAGCCAACCTCTTACATCCTCTATACCATGTATCTTAGGGTTCCAAATTGTTGTACTGTTGCACTTCTTCCAAGAAGGCTTCCCATGATGGACCCTTTCTATAGAGGTCCAACATATGTTGTTTTATTACTTGCCAATAACCCTGCAGGAAAATCCCAATTGTCATCTTGGTATCCATGTTGTTTTTGAAGAACCGTTGGAAATCTTTAAATCTCAATGCATAAATATAGACATTCTCATTTTTATCCTGGGTTTCCCTTTGGGCTGCTTTTAAGGCATCTTCTGGCAACATTGGTTTACACCACATTTCTTTAGATTTATTCTCAAACTCATCTCAACTGTCCGTTTGTTGTTCTAGAAACCAGGGTATAACTCCTGGTCCACATAATGCTTTAAACAGTTTGACCTTTAATGCATCTGGTAGTCTGGTCAGTTGCAATTTGAATGTCTCAATGAATTGATAAACCTTCTTGTAATCATGTTGGAAGTATTCCAGCTTTGGTAGCATAACCAGCTCAACTCTGGCCATTGGTGCCTGTTCTAGATATAATTCCCTATAGAGTTTCCCTGTATTGGACTTTAATGTTGTAGCCAACACTCATAGGGTGGCTACATAATTAACAGTGGCTACCAGCCAAGCAAAATCCCACTCCTGAGGATCCTCCTTGTTAAGGAGAATAAGGATAAGATATTATCTCCCTCCTCTTATTTCAAGGCTGTAATGTACATTTGTATGTTTTTGGATGCTGCCTCAAGGAAACCATTGCAGGCCTGTAAGATCATTCTATTAATAGCAGCATTAAAAATGGGTTGTACCTCAACCCTCCCGCTGAATGGTTGGTATTGTTCATGTTCAAGTTTTTTTTGTTATATATAATTATAGAAATGTATTGTAAAATATTCACAAGCTACACTTGTACCTATCTCTAAATATTATGATCAGCCTATATGATTATAATAAATAGTATATAATATCTTAGGCATAGGCAATAATTTAAGCCTTTGTTCTAAATAACTAATAAGGATTAAATAATCCAATTAATTGATCCTTCTAATAGATCCATCCATATGGTGAAGGCCAACAATCAACTGCCATAATAAACAGTTCAGGAAAAATAATACATGGTTTTATATTTGAATTAATTAATAATAATAATGATCATTCTGATCAAAGGTATTTAATTCCAATCTTATTTACTAAATAATTATTATAGAGACGGACTCGGCAAGAAAGTAGCCAATTACCTATTCTTGGCAAGAACCTAATTTATTATCAACCGAATCAAACAACTATTAATTATAAGCACGCTCTTGGCAAGGAATACCAATGTGTTTAATTCTTGGCAAGAACATATGACAAACTCAATTCTTGCCGACTCCCCGCTTTAATTTGGATTCTTGACGAGAACTCCCACCTATTTACTAGGATGATTATAACTTCAATTTAGGCTTCATCTTATCAACAAATATTATTCCAGTCAAATCTAAAGGATGACAACCCAAGTACCTATGATGGCTTATTCCTATAAGCATCCTCAACAAGATTACACTTAAATCCCAAAATACTCAAGACTGGTTAAAATCAAGATAATGATAAGATGCTTTGATAATTACTATGTTATGGTACTATTCAGACCAGGGGACTTAAGTCTTCAACATAGTACCTCACTAAATATTCCAAAGCCTAGATTCTCCTTCCCTTTAACTATAAAAACCCCCCTTATTTCCCCCAAATAAATATAACCTTTTACTCTCTTGGATTATAAATAAGTATAAACTCTTCTATCTTCAATAATCAATAAGCTACCCCTGAATTCTGTCAAAGTCAAGTCTTAGCCTAAAAGACTGACATAAGGAAATTACAGCTGAACTAGCTAGAAACAGAAACTACCCATAGAAGAGAACCTTTGGTACTAGTCTTCATACTAGTGACCACTTCAAGACCAAGCCCATCAAGCAAGCATCTCTGTGGAAGTTTCACATGTATAAAAATATCTTAACAAGATAAAGTGTGTATTATATGCACCAGGTTACTTCTTTTTAAAATTAGTTTCTTCATATTTTTCTCTCTCTTTGATTGGGGTTTTTGGCAGGTTCCAATCTCCTTTTATTTGTTCCTTTGTGCTCATTATTCTAAACCTCCTTTAATTGATCCTATTTTTCTCTATCCTTCTCTTAATCTTCTTCCATCTGACCCATTTGGCCTTGTGTGTCTTGTCCCAATCCCCCTGCCCCCTTGGCACTATAATAATATAACATAAAACTACCCTTAGAATACCTGTTGCTGCTATAGCTAGATTTATAAAAAACTTCTAATAGGGTAGCTATAAGCTCAATAAAGCAGATAACTACATTTTCTTTAAGGCTGGCCACTAGATCACCATACATTTTAAAAAGCATTGACAGCACATAAGATCCTTGTTGGATGATACTGATATGTTTTAATGGACCAATTCTGGACCTAAAATACAGTTATATTGAAATAATTTGCAAACTATAATTTTTCATAACAACTAGCTTTAATATTTGTCTAGAGGTTACAATATAAAGGATTGGAACTGGGAAATATAATATAAACTTTAAAAGTTGAGATATTAATAGTGGAAGTTTTTATAAAACAAATAATAGTCTTTTGGCGCAAATATATCTATTATAGAGCATTAGGAGAGTATAAACTGTATTGTTTAATACCAATATAGCTGATAGTGTTAATGTCTGGTAAACAATTATTATATCACTTTAGATTTATGGGTCCCTTATATAGCTGATATTTGGGTTAAGCTTTAGGAAGCCATTAACCTGGGCAAATTAATTATAGACTTCATGTAAGGTCCTCATATCACACATATAATGGTATATTTCTAACATTGTCAAATTTGTTAAAAAGTATTGGAAAGATTATGTTGTTACCAGTTAAGATTCTCAGTTGCCACTAGAAATGCGCTGAGGAGATTCACTCATGTAAGTTCCCCTAGGTTTCTTTCATAAGAAAAATAATCTGTCTATTACCAAGGGAAGCTAGTCTATAAAAACAAATTTACCAAAATAAGCACAATCTATCACTAGTGGTACTATTTGCCACTAAAGGTGATATTTGCTAATTGAGGTGAATTTTTATCAGCGTTTTTATGCAGCTAATTTATAAATCACTACTATTAGGTTAGTGCCATCAGCACTCTTATAACATCAGTATTAGTATTATTAATGGACAATTATACAATAGTATTATTGTTTTACTACCATTGCTTACCTTACAACATCTAATGGTACTGGCTTCTATGTTTGAAGATTTTTTGATAACACTGTTTGATGATATTGCAACTTCTTTTACCATACCAATATTACTTTACAGATATAAAAAATGTACTTGACTTTTGACTAATCCTATCAATTGTATCTATAGATAGAGAGGATTATCTTTCTTCACTACTCCACTACCATCTAACCCTTACTCTAGAATTTCTTCTCTTTTAGAGAGATAGGTAATAAACTCTGTAGATAAGCTTTTTAAATAGTCTATTGTAACTACTAAAATCACTTTATATTACAATTGAGTAACTATGATAGTTTATAAGTAACTTTTTACTAATGGCCCTTAAAATATCTAGTCAACTCTGACCACCCGCCAAGTTTTAAACCTCCTAGACTATTTAATTTCCCCCCTATCCTTATATTGGGGATATTCTCAATTTTTCTCTTATTTGTCTCAGATAGTAGGCTGATCCAACCTTATACCAAGCCATACAATATTCCCAAAAGTAGATGACCTACCCCTTATCTAGTTTAAAATCTCCTTATTAGGATATTCTAATTCCCCTACTGGTCCTTAATTAGATTACTACCATTATCAGTCCTGACCCCCTCTAGATTAGCTAAGCCCCTTGCTCCACCTTTGATCCGGTTTAGCTTTACTCTAGTAGGGTAGTAATAGTTTGAAAATTCACTTTGAAATTATTTAATGCAATTATACCTAATTTGGATATTCAGTTAAAACAATAACTAATTGCCTAATAAAACTAATTTTAATAGAAAGAGAGTTTTAGATTCTTTTGAGAATCATATTAGTGTCACAGAGTTTCTTAAATTGATTAGTGTATGAAAATTATTAGGCTCTATTTAAGTTATCTTTTAAGTATTAATCAACATAATATAACTAATTTTTTTATTAAACAATACCTCCAAAATTTAGTAACTATTTCCTATTTATGCAATTTTTTTGCTTAGAGATATCACTTGAATAGATATACTATATCAAGCAATTCACTTTAAATCTAAAAGCAATCTAGTATTTAAACTATATATAATCAATATAGGTTTGGTTTAATATTTTACTTATGCAAGAACTATCTTACTTAAGCGCTGCATATTTTAAAAAAAGTAGGGCTTCAGTAATATTTTATTAATATGGTTATATAAAAAGGACACTTTATTGAAAGTATTATATTGACCCATATCTCAACTCCATTAATTGATCATTTATCTTCACTTTTATCTTTGAAAATTTTTCACAGGCATTTAAAATGGATGGGTAGGGGGTTGGTGAAGTTGATCTTCTTGGTTGAGTGCAATTTCTAATTATTTACAATGTGGAGGTGGTCCTCAAAATATTTATATTATAAAACTTCTTCTAGTTCCAGATTATGCTTCCTTTGGCCCATGCCTGATATCATCCACATTTTCCAGTTCACCATCTCTGGTGATACAAAAATAAGACAACAGAAAATGAACTCATCTGCATCAGAATATAAAAGGTATTAAAGGAAGCCTACTAAGTTCTGTTTAACTTTGATATTAGATAAATAAGGCAAATAAAAAAATCAATACTTAGTTGGTATTAATTTTTGTATCCTTTTTAGGTTTCCACTCAGCTTAGTGTAGGAAAGCAACTAATAACAGTTATAAGAATGACACAATCTTTGCCTTAGTATCAAGATTGTTGGGATTTAAAACCGGCTATGATAGTAATATACAGGCCCTGAATGGTCCACAAGTTTTATATGTTATTCTTACTAATCCAGGGATCTCAAACTTTCCTTGTGCCAGATTTATACCATAACATAGAGAATGGTTCAATTAGACAAACTTATTGAACCATGTACACCGTCCTTGTTATAGCCAATATGTAGCAGATATCTTGAGAATAATAAATTTATAGTAAATTAAGTATAAGGCTCAACACATAAAGTTTTATTAGAACATTTATAGGGAACACATCTGGACCAATTTTACTCAAGATGATTTACCAAGTATTTTCTTAGTACAATTTGTTAGAGCCACAGATGAAGGAATCCAAACATGATAAGCTTAATTTTAGCTTGTGAAAAGAATATTGGACAAGATGAATTTAGTTTGCTAACAAGCTTATTTTATAGCTTTCTAAATAGTGCATTTTAGAACAGATTAATCAAAAGATAATAGTTAGAGAAGAAACAAGAGTTCTGTTTTCCTCAAAGTGAGTACTGATTCTACATTAAGAAGTGAAAACAATAAAGTTTCTTTGTAATCATAAATCTAGTGATAAATTAATTTCATTTGTTTGTTTTAAGTTCAAGAATTAATAGAACAGAAAATTGTTGTTCCCATCATTGTTGTCTCACACTTTTTGGAGGATGTCAAGAATAGTAAAATCTTGAGAGCATTAAGAGGAGAAGTAGAGGATAGCAAGCCACAAGAGACTTATCATGAGTATATTGATGATTTGTCCTTGGAAGAGAAGAATAATTTAATCAAGTTAATTTCAAGGAATGAGAAAGAATTGGCTAAATTTCTCACAAAAAAATAACGCTTGCTGCAGCCCTGCATTCAGAAATAAACAAATTGTTTCCTACATTTTGGAGCCCAAAACAGGGGCCAGAATGGCGGGATGAATCAAGAAATCAAGAGTAAAAATTAGAAGCTGTGTATATTCCAAGAGTCCTGGTGTTTTCAGGAAAGCAATAAAATGGCTATAAGTTCATTAAAAATATATAAGTTTTTGAATTAGAATTTGTCTATGGGAGCAAAAATACAAATATTAGGAGCACTTTGCAGAATCAAAGCCTTAGAATAATTTAGTGGACAAAATTTCAAAAATTGGGAATATCTGTAATCAAGATTAAAGGAACCTGTGTAAGGTGTTGCAGCCAACTCAGGCATTAGCAAAAGCAATGGAGTCATGTCAAGAAGAAGGAGAGCTGTTACAAACATATAACTCAAATTTATAAATTTCTTGAGCAGTTTTTTGGTGGATTTGTGAGCATGGAAGGAGTGTTACAATTATATTTCTTAAGTACCAGAAGAGAAGTTTGAAAGCATTAAATTGAAGTAATGGCTATTGAAGGATTGACCTAAGGAAGATTGTTAGAACAAGCAAAATATTATGACAATAATAAAACTTGTGACAATTTTGTTAATTAATTTGCAAAAAGAAAAAAGAGAAAGCTATCAGCAAGTTGAAAAGTGTACACCTAGTTGAAGAAGGAGAAGATGAGAAAGTTTCAAAGAAACAAAAAATGGAATTGTATTTCCAGAAAGAAGTGAAAGAGTTACACAAAGAAATTAAGAAGTTGAAGAAAACAAGCATTAGAGTAGTGGAAGAATAATGGGAAGACCAACAAGAACTTGTTATTATTGCAATTGTCAAGGTTACATTGCAAAAGATTGTCAAAGTGTCACTCAAGCAAACAGGTTTGTGATAGAGGATGGAGGTGGTAATTCTATTTGAGATTGGTTGGGAAAAGAGAGGCAGGAGAAATAGAGGATACCCCTCCTGCCAAAGAATTGGAAGAATCCCCAGCAAACACGTTATGGTTGGGAAAAGAAAGGGTGTTTAAAGAAAGTAAAAAAACAAGAAGAAGTAAGTGAAGATAGCAAAATAATCAACAATGAAGACTTGGGCTCAAATGAAAAGGGATCTGAGCCAAAAAGATGTTTATTTTGTTTAGAAAGGAAGAAGTAGAAAAGATAGTTACAGGAAATGATGATGTCCTAGAGAAATTAATTAACAATTTTAATATGTATTGTTTTGTAGTAAGTTTAAAGTGGACAGACAAAGTGGCAATAGCAGTTCTAGCAACACTAAATGGCAAAAAGGTTACCACTGTGGTTGATAATGATTGTTTGGGTGTGATTAAATAACAAGGATATTACAAGAGATTAAGATTACAGGAAGATAACCAAGTGATGCTGACAATATCTTTGGCCTTCAATACATTAAGGAAGAAGAGAAAGATATTTTGTCAAATGAGGGTCAAGGTTGGAAGAACCAAAAAGATCTGCCAGCAATTGTTCTTGAAGGACTTCATTTCAATGTTTTATTGGAGTAAATTGGCTGGCAAAGGTTAATGGAGTTATTCATGAATAGGAGGGTGTGAAAATTCCACAGAGATGCTTGCTTGCAAGCTTTGGTCTGGAGGGGGTTACTAGTATGAAGACTAGTACCAAGGTTCTCTTCTGTAGTAAGTTTATTTTTGTAGCTAGTTCTAGATTTGAGTTTCCTTGTATTATTTAGGTTTAGTCTTAGATAAAGACTTAAATCTAGAAAGGAAGTAAGAATTTAGAGCTGCAATGGCATCTAAGATAAGAGAAAATTGTGTGTTTATTTTGGGGAAAAAGGGTGATTTATATAGTTGAGGGGAAGGGGAGTCTAGGCTTTGAAATATTTAGTGAGGTACTAGGTTTAAGTCTTGAGTTCCCTAGTCTTAGTAGGACTATAACATAGTAATTATCAAAGCATCTTATCATTATCTTAATTTTAACCAGTCTTGAGTGTTTGGGATTTAGGTGTAATTTTATTGAGGATGCTTATAGGAATAAGCCATCATAGTTACTTGGGTCGCCATCCCTTAGGTTTGACTGGAATACTATTTGTTGATAAGATAGAGCCTAGATTTAAGGTGTAATCATCCTAGTAAGTAGGAAAGAGTTCTCACCAAGAATTCAAATAAAAGCAGGGTTTTGTCAGTAATTGAGCTTGTTGAGATTCCTTGCCAAGAATCAAACACATTGGGGTTCTTTGCCAAGAGCGTATCTGTAATAGTAATTGTTGAGATTTAATTGATGGATGTCCTATCTTAATTAGTATTTTAGGCTGTTGCAAAAAATAATTAATTGTCTGCATTCTTTCTGATTCTGTCTTTTTTTTAATTTATAAGTAAACTAGGATTGTATTTAAATGCCTTCAATTGGAATGATATTGATTTTTATTTATGATTTATATAAAAATATATATTATCTAGTCCAGGTCAATCATTAAGGTAATCAAGGGTTCTTGCCAAAGATTTGTCTACACATAGTTTCTTGGCGAGCATTGGCCTCTATTAAAGGGTTAATCATAAGCTGGATTAATTATTAGGATTATTTAATCATTGTTAGTAATTAAGAACAAATGATTAAATTATTGCCTGTGTCTAAGTCATCATTGTGCTACTAATCAAAGTCACATAGGCTGATCATATAATTTAAAATAAGCACAAGTGTAGCTCATTAATATTTCACAGAGAGTAAACTTCAAATTGGAAATGAAAATGTTATTATCAGGAATTTTCCTCAACTGGTAGAAAATTATTTAGAAATGGAGACTAGGGTATACAGTCAGAAGTTGATATAGTTAAGACCAGGAGAAACAAAGAGCATGCCCATTGTACACGACAAATTGAAATCTAAGGAGTTAAGTACATTTGTAGCAAAAAATCTGTCTCAAATTTTAGGACAAATCTTCACGGAAACATGTGAAAAGGGGTTTGAGGAAGAAATGTATATCAAGAATCTTAGTGCAAGAGAATTAGTAATTCAGATGAATCAATGTCTTGGTGGTTTAGTTGCATGTATTAAGTATTGCAAAATTATTGAGAATGAAGAAAATTTTGCTTATTTGTTTGCTGCTCTAATTTGATATGTTAAATAGTCTTAATTATTTAAGTGAGAAAGAAATGATATGTTGGAAAAAGCTATTTGAAAAATGGACCAACGTGATATCAAAGAACAAACTTGATATTAGGATCACCAAGGAATTGTACATGATTTGGTTAGAAGTTGAGGAGCCTATTAAATCATATATCCTGAGAAGGGCTTATGCAATAATTGATGCGCTTAACAGAGAGATTGAGAAACTGGAGAAAGCCAGATTTATTGAGCCATCAATAAGTCTGTTTACTACCCCAACGGTGTGTGTTCAGAAACCTTATGGAAGCTTAAGAGTATGTATATATTTTTGAATGGTGAATTGGAATACTGTCAATTATGCTCATCTAATGCATCATATAAATGATCAGTTGTACCAGATAAAGGGGCCAAGTATTTCACTATTTTAGACCTTACTATAGGTTATCCCCAAATGAAGTTGGAACCGGATTCAAAGGAAATAATTGTGTTTACAAAACCACTAGATTTATTTCAATGTTTGTCTTACCTATGGGAATGAAAACTTCTGGTGCGGTTTTTAAGAGATTAATGGATATGGCACTGGGGTTAGACCTCATGTGCTGTTGACTACTTCAATGATAACACAGTCTTTAGCTCAACATTGAATCAACACAGAATGGATGTTGATCAGGTGTTACAAAAGTTAAGCAAGGCAAACTTGAAAGAAAATCTAGACAAATGTCAATTTTTTATATGTTCAGTAAAAGTTTTAGGCCAAATTGTGAGTGTAGAAGGTGTTCTACTAGCTATGGGAAAAGTTGAAGTAACTGAAGAATTGAAAACTTTTCAGAGTATTACCAAGGTTAAATTGTCTTTAGGAATGATCAATTTTTTATTGGAAATTTATTTCAAATTGCTCAACCATAGCAGAGCCATTGTATGATTTAACAAGAGGAAAACCTAAGGTATTAAAGTTGGAAGATGAGCACCAAAGAGGGTTGAAAAATTTAAGAAATGTCTAATGAAAACCTTTATCCTATTATTTCCCAACATTGATCAAAGATTTTACATTGAGACTGATGCATATAATATGAGGATCTCTGCAATTTTAACAAATTAACATAAAGGCATAGATGAAATAATAAATTTACTGTTTAGTTATGTATCAAGATCATTAAAGGGTGCAGAACAAAATCACAGTACAACTAAAAAAGAGGGATAGCTTTGATATGGAGAGTCAAACATTTCAGATCCTATGTGTTTGGAATGCCATTTAAAATTATTATAGATTATGCTATGACTAAGGCGTTAAAGTATAAACCTCGGTTAGAAGGAATGTTGATGAGATGGGTCAAGTACTTATCAAAATATGATTATGAAATTGTCTATTGAAAAGGAAAGGATAATTTGGTACCATTTTTTCTTATCCGCGCTTTTACAGGTATAAAAATTAATCAAGTAGATGAAACACATATTTCCAAAAGATGCAAAGAACTGAATAAAGCCTATGTAGAACTAAAAGAGAGAAAGAAGTTGATTGTACAGTTTCACTAAGGAGAAACAGGTCATTTGAAGATAGCAAAGATATTTTTTTCTAGTCAAGTTATTATTTCTGGCCTAAAATGTATGATGAGATCCAAAAAGTTATAAGAGTGTGACATGTGTATAATACTGTTGAAGGCTGTAGGTTTTTTCCATTGAAACCAATTGTTGCAGTATATCCTTTTCCAATTTGTGTCAATGGATACAGGTTAAGTTACATTGAATGATAAAGAAGGAATTATAATATGAATATATTGTTATTGCTGTTGACTATCTTAAAAAATGGGTCAAAGTTAGAATAGTGAGACATGAGACATCTGAAATATTATGGACTTTATTTTAAATGATATAATCTAAAGACAAAGATGTCCAGTGCATATCAAGACTGATAAAGGCAAACCTTAAGTATCAAACACAATTAATCAGTTCTTTGATAAATATGAAATTAAGCATTTGGTTACATCACCCTACCATCCAGAGTCAAATGGGTTAGCTGAACGGTTTATTTAGACAATTAAGTCAGTGATGGAAAATCTTAGATTATATCAGTTCAAAGACTGGAAGAGAGCAATACAAGTAGCGGTCTTGATTTATCATATAGTTCTGCATTGTGGTAAATGGTATTCACCTTTTATGATGATGTACGGTCAAGAGTTGCTGGTACCACAAGAGACAAGTTATGTGAAGTTTAAAGAGGTAGGAACATATGATCAAGCGGTCCAAAATCTTATTGTTAATATGATAAAGATTCACACTCAAGCATTAAAGCATATTAAGAAGTATGTTGTCAACATAAAAAATTACTATAATCATAAGTGTATTGGTAGTAGAATGTTCACAATTTCCAAGAAGGCAAGTTAGTCTGGTTTAACATAAAACAAAGATTATATGACCTGAAGAAGTACATAACATAGTGGATTGGTCCTTATCATATTGTTAGGAAGCCTAGTGAAAAACTATACTTGCTAGAATATAGAACAGAAGAAATGTGTGCCCTATTCCAACAAATTCATCTGCAGTCTCTTAAGCCATTTATTGGAGAAACCTTAAAGATAAATTAGTCACTTTATTACTTAAAAAATAATTTTATTAATTATCAGGAGGTCATAAAAGAGTGGAAAGTTAATGTAGAAAAGTGACTAATAATAGTCACAAGTATGACACAATCTTTACCTTAGTATTAAAAGTGTTGGGATTTGAAACCATCTATGATGGTGATATATAGACCGTGAGAGGTCCACAAGTTTTATGCATTATTCCTATTAATTTGGAATCTCAAATTTTTCCTTGTGCAGGATATATACCATGACATAGAGAGTGGTTCACTCAGACAAACTTATTGAACTATGTGCGCTGTTACTGTTATAGAAAACATATAGAAGATATCTCAGGCATATTTAATTTATTGTAAATTAAGTATAAGGCTCAACACAGAAAGTATCATTAGAACACCTGAAGGGATTGAATACAGACCAAATTCACTCAAGATGATTGTCCAAGTATTTTCTTAGTACAATTTGTTAGAGCCACAAATGAAAAAATCCAAAAATGACAAGCTTAAAGTATAGCTTGTGAAGAGAATATTATTCAAAATGCATTTAGTTTTCTAACAAGCTTATTTTATAGCTTTATAAATAGTGCATTACAGAATAGATTAATCAAAAGAAAATTGTTAAAGAAGAGAAGAGAGTTCTATTTTCTTTAAAGTGAGCACTGATTCTACATTTTGAAGTGAAAACAATAGATTCTTTGTAATCATAAATTTAGTGATATTTTAATTTTATTTGTTTGTTTTAGGTTTAAGAATCAATAAAAAAGAAAAGACAACATCCCTATCTAAGTTA
Source organism: Thalpophila matura (assembly GCA_948465475.1). NCBI lineage: Eukaryota > Metazoa > Arthropoda > Insecta > Lepidoptera > Noctuidae > Thalpophila > Thalpophila matura. The sequence continues at coordinate 14,051 of CAOJZF010000401.1, forward strand.
TCTCACACTTTATTGGAGGATGTCAAGATCGGTAAAATCTTGAGAGCGCTAAGAGGAGAAGTAGAGGCTAGCAAGCTACATGAGACTTATCATAAGTATATTGATGATTTGTCCCTGAAAAGAGAAGAATAATCTGAAGCTCATATTAAAGGATGAGAAAGAATTGGCTAAATTGTACACAAATCAGATAACGCTTTCTGTAACCCTACATTTGGAAGTAAGCAAGTTGTTTGCTACACTTAGAAAACTTAAATAGCCTCTTATTAACTCAATGGGAAAAGAGGAAGTAGCACCTATAAGGGAT
>CAOJZF010000402.1:0-13318 GCA_948465475.1 Thalpophila matura
AAACTATTTAAATAGTTTGATCACATATTCTCCAAGATTGAACATGTTCTGGGAGTTGCTAAGGATGTACTACATAACATTGAAATATGGGACAATCCACCCATCAAAAGCAGGCCAATAAGAAGGTCACAAGCTGGTGACACAGAAGTTAATCAAGAAATTAACAAGTTACTTGAAGCTGGACTTATCAAGCCCTCTAAATCACCATGGTTGTCACCAATACTTATAGTTAAGAAAAAGGATGGGACAAATTGGGTAGTGATAGATTACAGACATCTCAATGAGATAACTAGGATAGACGTTTATCCTCTACTTAGTATATCAGATGCACTGGATAGATTAGACGGAGAAAAGTGCTTTAGTGCCATGGACTTAGTGAGAGGTTATTGGAAAATAGGCTTGCCTGGGGAGGACCAGCAAAAAGCGGCCATAATAACACCTTAAGGACTTTTCCAGCCTACCAGAATGCTACAAGGACTATGTAATGCTCCAGCCACATTCTAAAGAACCATGGATAACATACTCCCAGATCTAAAGATGTCCTGTGTACTAGTATATCCAGATGATATAAATGTATTATCCAAGACTTTCAGTGAAAATCTAGATCATCTAAGAGAGGTGTTCCATAGGCTATCCAAAAATAATCTGAAGTTTAAAACTAAAAACGCCACTTCTTCAGGAAAAAATTGGAATACCTTGGTTATATCATAAACCAGGAAGGCATCCAACCACAAAAGAGCAAATTGGAAGTCATAAAGAAAATGGCCAAGCCCAAAGATAAAAGGGACATCCAAGTGTTTTTAGGAATGATAGGTTTTTATCAAAGATTCATACCCAACTTTGCACAATTAGCCAGGCCCCTTTTCATCTTCTCAAAGGAAAATTGCATTTCCTTTGGAATAAAGAATGCACCAAAGCCTTCAACTCATTGAAGACAAAATTGATGACTGCTCCAATACTAATGTATCTGGATTTTGATAAACAGTTCAAAGTACAAACCAAAGTCTCTTTAACAGCTATAGGAAGAGTTTTATACCAGATCAATAATCAAGGAGAAGAACATCCTGTAGCCTACTGTTCTTGAACGCTAAACCAAGCTGAAAGAAATTACACTGTAACTGAACGTGAATGTTTAGCAGTAATTTACTCTTATCAGCAATTCAGGTATATCTACACAGGACTAACTTCAAAGTAGTCACTAATCATTCCTCTATTTAATGGTTAGAAAACCTGAAGGAACCAGAAGGAAGATTAGCTAGATGGGCTATAAAACTTCAAGCCAATGATTACACCATAGAATATAGAGATGGCTTAAAGCATCAGAATGCTGATGGATTTTCAAGGTTGCCTACTATTCATGCTCTAATATCATAAGCAGATAGGCTCTATGACCTGATAAATAAACCTAAGGAGTGGGATAAAGAATTACCAGAGATCAAACAGATCCTAGGTAAATTGTCTATAAACACTACTGTTGGAGACTTTCCCAACCATTGTAGAAACCTGGCCAATGGCCACGGACAGCAAGTCCCCTTCCATATCAGCCATTTGGTCTGGCTGTCCGCTGAGGAAGACTCAGTATGCCTACAGTTGCTCTGGAGTCATTGTAGCAATGTATTTGCAGAGAGCAGTTGGGCCTGAGGTAGACTCAGGTGCAATAGCTCTTCAAACCACGTTCTGTGCTACTAGCAGGAGCAACTCAAAGACATCATGCTCGGCATGATCAAGGTGATTGGGTCTAGGAGGCATCTTTTGGGGTTTCATTGGTTATAAGTAAATAGGTAAAAAGTTTGGTGAGAGTTTGTTAAGTTTTATCAGGATAAACACTTTTATTTCAAAGAAATCAAGAGGATTGAGGGGGAAGGTGGCAACTCTTTTATCTATTGAGAGAGGTCCGGACATCACTTATTCTTCATATTTGATCTTTGTTTTTTCAGAAAAACTCCACTACTTGGCTTTGAGTCGAGATGTTTCTGTCAATTTGTCAGACCACCAGTCCCCTTGAATCCGTGAGCCTTGCTTGGCTAGTTAGTTTGGTGCTTTGGTTACAAGCCCGTTGGCTGCTTATGTTTGAGGTTACAAAATTATTTCCCCAAGGCTTTCAGCTTACTGGCCTAAATTTGAAGACTTTCTTTGGTGTTGTACTCTTTTTCAGTTGGGTCCTTGTTGCCAGTTTGAAAGAAAAACCCCTTTTGTAGGGGAAAAGAAAATTAAATTGGATAAGCCTTTCTAACTGGTTTCCCCTTTGAACAGCTTCATGTTCTGGGAGTGGGTCCATTCATATGTTATTGGAACGTCCCCTAGGTTGTACTTGAGATTGTACAAGGGGCCAGGGGTCATCCCCATTATTTCCAGGGTCCAATCCACTTAACCCTTCCCAGTTTGATGTCTTGGATCCTCCTGCAGATATTGATCCATACTTTGTCTCTTACAGCAAAGTTGGGCACTACTTTCTTACCAATTTTGGTTTGGTTGTGATAAGCCTTCATCTTATCCTGATTTTTCTGATTTGCTGCGCAGGCTGCCCGGTGGATTTTGGTCAGCTTTGCAACAAATGACTTGACTGCCTCTTTATACTCGTTGTAGTATTGGTAGTTGGTGAGGGGAATTTCCTCTGGCATGTTTGCCTCCCTCCTATAGATCATTATAAACAGTGAGAATCCTGTGGCTTGGTGGGGTACTAATTGGTAGGCAGTCACCACCAGGCTTACATGCTCTTTCCATTCTTTTGTATTTTTCAACTTTAATTTGGCCATTATCCCTTTTAGGGTTTGTATGGTTTGTTTGGCCATCCTGTTACTTTTGGGATGGTAGGGGGCTGCCACTATATGCTTGATCCTGTAGCTCTCAAGAAGACAGTTGATATCTTGGGAAACATATGGTTTTCCCCTGTCTGTTTGGATGACCGCTGGGCAACCATGCCTGGATACCAGGCAATCCTTGATGAACCTCATGATATTTTCTGAGGTTTCTGACGGAATCACTTGTACTTCTACCCATTGGTTAAAGTGGTCAATTGCCAACACAAAGTAATATTTCTTCCCGTCTGGGGATGCAATGTGTCCTATATCCAATGACACTAGTTGGAAAGGTTAATTTACCAAGATGGGTTTTAACGGCCGGTAGCTGATTGCTTGGTCCATCTGATTACAGGTTTGGCAATTTTGGATGCCTCTCTTAATGTCTCCTGCCATACTTTTCCAGAAATATCTTTTCCGGAGGAAGGATTAATTTGGCGGCCTTGAGGTGTCCCGTATATTGCTTGTGGCTCAACTTCACAAGATCCTCTTGTTGAGGTTTTGGGACAAATAGCCAATTCTTTTGCTTGGCCATTTCTCTCTTTGGATCTTCCATCTCCTTCAGGATGGGTTCTATTACCATATTAGCGGCCTGGGACAAATAGTCTGCCACTGGGTTATCTTTTCCCTGTTGGTACCTGATGGTGAAGTTGTACTGCATTAGGTATTCTGCGGCCCTCATTAGCCTGTACTCTAATTTGGCCTTATTACTTAAGGCCTTTAGGGCGTTGTGATTGGTTATCACCATAAAGTGAGTACCATATATATAGGGCTTAAACTTTTTAACGCCCATACAACAGCCAGTCCTTCCTGGTCTGTGGTACTATAGTTTTGCTCTGTGGTGGTTAGTGTACGGCTTTTGAAGGCTATTGGTAGGTGGTGGATTTCCCCATCTATTTTCTGATCTTGTGATAAGACCGCCCCTATCCCCACATTAGATGCATCAGTCTTGATATTAAACTCTTTGCTCATATCAGGATATTGCAGCACAGGGTTGTTTGTTGGAACCTCTTTTAACTTTTTGAACACTTCTTGCTGTTGATTTCCCCAGACAAAAGCTCCTCTTGACTTTTTCTGGGTCAACTTGTTCAGTGGCTCTGCAATCTCTGCAAAATTCTGAATAATTTTTGGTAGAAATTGGCCATGCCAAGGAAACCTTGGACTTCTGTAATGTTGGTGGGGGGTAGTTTATTTCTGATCCCCTCCACCAGCGCAGGACTAGTCTTAATACTGTCCTTACTAATCACATGACCCAACACCTGCACCTTGTTCCGGGCAAAGGTACATTTGTTTACGTTTTTTTTTTAAGTTTGCTTGGGCTAGTCTCTACAAGACTGCCCCCATGTCTTGTACGTGCTGCTCTATTGTTTTGCTAAAGATGATGATATCATTGATGTACACAACTGCACATCAGAGTTGGAGTGGCCCCAAAATCAGGTCCATTAGTCTCTGGAACACGGCTCCTGAGGTTTTCATCCCCATGGGGAGTACTAGCCATTGGAACAACCCCAACAGGGTGGTAAAGGCTGTTATTTGCCTGGAATTGGGGTGCAATTTCATCTGGTGATACCCTTTAGTCAAATCCAAGGTGCTAAACACTGTTGCACCTTCCATTGCATTGAGTTGGTCCTCAATCCTATGTAGTGGGTATGCATTGTCTATGATGTGTTTATTCACCATACGGTAGTTGATACACACCCTCATGGTTTTGTCCTTCTTTTGCACGCATACTATAGGAGCGGCATACAGACTTTGAAAGGTTCTATGAATGCTATATATTGTGATTTCTGAATCTCTTTTATAACGGCTTCCTGTAACCGCCTAAGAATACCTCAGGACATAGCTTTTTACAGGTTGTTTGTTGTTAAGATTTATACAGTAGTTTACCTCAGTAAGTCCTACACTGTATTTGTTTCTTGACAATTTGGTTGCCCATTTTCCTAGTAAACCTTTTCAGGTTACCCTATCTACATGCAGCAAATGCTCTAAACAACTTTCAATATTTAAAGAAATACAAAAATAATAAGACAAATTTAATTTAATTTAATTTAATTATCCAGATCCTTAAGAAATTTGAAGCCCCCCAGGCACTGTCCCTTCTGGATAGTGAGGGGGTTGTGGGATAGGTTAAGTAGGGACAACACATCCACTAGCCCGTCTGGCTCAGGAGAGACCAAAATGTTGCTCTGGATTTTGTTGATGGTAGAGATGAAGATGTACGTGTCATCTCTTGCCACATTCTCTTGGTAAACCGGGAAATCTTCAAATTTCCCTACTCCCAAGGTGATACACTCTTGGGAGTATACCTTGATAATACACTGGCATAAGTTGCTCAATAGGTCCTGGAGGGATTTCATACAGATCACCTCCTTGTTGACTGTCAACATTTTCTTATTTAAACCAACTTGGGCTTTAGCCGCGGCAATCCAGTTTAATCCCAGGAGCAAACCAAACTGAAGGCCTTCTGCCACTATAGCTGGCAGGCAGGTGACACTTCTTCCTACCTGGATCTTTACGTGATAGAACACTTTATAAGGTGCCAACACAGTGTCTGTAACTGAGGACAGGGCAAAGGATACCTTGGCATCCTCTACTAGCCCCAATTAGTTGAACCACCCTTTAGAGATGACAACCCCGGTACTTCTGGTGTCCACTATAGTTGTGACCCCCTTATCTGCCACCTTAGCGGGCATGGTAAGGAAATTTTTGTCAGACCAGTTGAACTCTTCAACCTTACAGGCTAAGTTAAAGGAGTCTGCAAAAGCCTTTTTATCTAAGATTTCATCTCCTATAAGCTTATTAAACTTTTGGGACGGGAGGGTCATAAACACCTCCCAATTAAGTTGTTGATTGGGCTTGTTGGGGGCCTCCTCAGGGAGGGGGACCTTTTCCCCCCCTCTGCAGTTCTTCACCACCTTACGGGGTCTGAGGGCTGCATTTGTGGTATTACTGGGTCTAGAAGCAGATGTCCCATTGCCTACTCCTGGCTGTCTTTTCCCAAGCCTTCAGAATAAGACTGCTCGGTGCCTTTTCTCTTAGGGCAGTTGGCAGTGTAATGCCCATATTGGTTGCACTCAAAACACCAGACCTTTGATATGTCCTCATGTTGTCTCTTCTTGTCCAGGCCTCTTCCCTGAGCCACAAGGCTTTGAAGCTTTTTTATTTCTTTCTTGACTGCTTGATGGTTGGTCTTTACTTCTCCCTTAGCGTGGTACACAAAGTTCTTCTTTTTCCCTTGCTGAGGATGTACTGCCTGGGGCTCCTCCTGATCCAGGATTGAGATCTCTTTTATGAACTTGTCCCATGCAAGATCCTTTTGTTTGATCTTGCGGTTGTGGTGGCGGAGCAAGGGGCAGATGTTCTTCATGAATAATTGGATCATCCCTTCATTGGTTACAATGGACTCAAAAAATCTTCAAAGTTTCTCAAACCAGGAGATGTAGGCTCAGATGTGATCCAATTATTTTTGTTTGACCTTGTACAGCTCTCCCAGCGCTTCTTTGGGCTTGAGTTGCTTGCACCAGTTGGCCTTGAAGCTCTTCTTGAGCTCCTCCCAGGATATAAGATCCTGGCTGGTGAGCCACAAGATTACCTCAGACCCGCATAGGGCTTTAAACAAAGCCACTCAAGTGATTTCATCCATGTTGTTGGTTTGTAGCTTGAAAATTTCTATAAACCAGTAACCTTTGGAAATCCTCCTGCTGAACATTTTGGGTTTTGGGAGTAGACTTGCCTCTATGTCTCCCCAGCTCCGGGTGCTTCCGTAAGCACCCTTGCATTGGGCTCCAATGTTGGAGACTTTCCCAACCATTGTAGAGACCTGGCCAATGGCCACAGACAGTGAGTTCCCTTCCAGAGTAGCCATTTGGTCTGGCTTTCCGCTGAGGAAGACTTGGCATGCCTCCAGTTACTCTGGAGTCATTGTAGCAATGTATTTGCGGAGAGCAGTTGGGCCTGAGGTAGACTTGGGTGCAATAGCTCTTCAAATCACATTCTATGCTACTAGCGGGAGCAACTCAAAGACATCATGCCCGGCATGATCAAGGTGATTGGGTCTAGGAGGTATCTTTTAGGATTTTATTGGTTATGAGTAAATAGGTAAAAAGTTTGGTGAGAGTTTGTTAAGTTTTATTAGGATAAACAATTTTATTTCAAAAAATTGAGAGGGATGAGGGGGAAGGCGGCAACTCTTTAATCAATAAAGAGAGGCCCGGACATCACTTATTCTTCATATTTGATCTTTGTTTGGTCAGAAAAACTCCACTACTTGGCATTGAGTCAAGATGTTTTTGTCAATTTTTTGGACCACCGGTCCCCTTGGATCCGTGAGCCTTGCTTAGCTAGTTAGTTTGGTGCTTTAGTTACAAGCCTGTTGGCTGCTTGTATCCAAAGTTAAAACAACTACCTATAATAAAGGACAATTGTTCAAGGAGTTAGATGGTAAATCTTGTATCTTTGTAAAACCATCCAACAGACCTGAAGTGATAAAAGTAGAATATCTACTCATTAGGCATGGAGGTTTACTTAAGACTATGGAACAAATAAAGAAAGATTATTACTGGGAAAGCATCAGCTTTGGTGTTACAGAATATATCAATTCTTGTTAAGTTTGACAGTCGGAAGTTAGATTTTAACTATCAACTACCCATGAACTAGTTAAACCTAAATTTGCATGGTACACTGTGTTATGGATCTAGTAGGACCACTTCCACCAAGTAATGTTGGTGTAAAATACATGATATTGGCCATAGACCACCTTAACAAGTGGGTAGAAGCTTGAGCAGTAAAAGACTTAGGAGCAAGAACTGTAGCTAAATTTGTACAAGAACAAATAATACATAGGCACGGCTGCCCTCAGTTCTTATTAACTGACAACACCACCAACTTTATGGGCAGAGCCCTACCTAAGTTAAACTATCTTATGGGAATCAGAGAAGTATTGACTACTCCATACTATCCTGAATCTAATGATACAGTAGAAAGAGTCAATGCCACTCTCAAAAGGATTTTAAGGAAGTTAGTAGTAGACAAGCCTAGTGATTGGAACAATCACCTCCAATCAGCTGTCTTTGCTTACAATTTAAGATACCATTCCTCCAATAAACATACTCCTTTCCAACTACTACATGGACAACAACCAGATTTAACACCATTGATATAAACCTTGATTAAGGAATCTGATACCCTAAGCTATTATAATTGCCTAAAACAACTATGTACTACTCTAGTAAATCTGCAAACAGAGGCCTACTAAAATCTATTGTTACAAAAGACAAAGGCTTACAATAAAGCTACTCTGTCTAGACATCCCTTAGGATCCTTCTCATTAGGAGAACAAGTAATATTCTACCACAATAGAGGATTTGGAAGGATTAATAAATTATTCACCCTCTGGAATGGACCTATGGAGATTATAAAAAAACTGGAAAATTCAACTATACTCTAAAGGATATCTCTACTGGTCACTTTGTTAATAGAGTACCTGATAAATATATAAGACAAATACTAGTTTAAAACTGAATTAATAAAAAGCAAATAGAAAAAAAGAAATAGGCAAAAATAGAAAAACTTCATTTGATTCTTTGCTGCTGTCTCCCTTGCCTCTGTGCTTTCATCTCCTCCAGGCAGAAATTTGTTATGGCCAAAGGCGTCTCCTTCTTTTGGTTAGTCTGTTGGAGAACTATTTATCTTAGCCCAAATCCATCCTTTATGGGAATTCCATTGTATGTCTCCTCTTGGAGCAAGGCGTCTCAATCCAATTGGCGGTGGATACAAGCCCCCACAATTATTGCACTTGACTAGTAGCAACAGACCTGAACAGTCAGACAAATGAATTGGGCTATAGGCAGAACTATATTATTCTCCTGAAGAGACAACCAGTAGGGGTTCTGAACCACCAAAAAGCAACCAGAGAGGATCAAACAATCCATAGCAAAATCCTCCATATACTGGTATGGACCCCACAAAGGAACACAAGAAATACCCATTAGCTGAACAGCAAATTGCCACAACCCAAGAATATCTTCCTCTAGGGTATAAGGCTGAGCAATAATATGAAAGATGTCGTGGCCCAGAATAAACATTATTACCATAGCAAAACAATTATACCCCTATTTTAGGAATTTAAGAGCTGCAGCTTTCAGGTTGATAACCCAACTAGTGCTGTTGTGACAAGACTTGTTACCCATCTCTAGAATAGAGTAACAAGTGGAATTGGTCCTCAAACCCCATAGGCGGAACACTGTCTCTAGGAAAGGAAACACCTTCCAACTAGTAGCGTAGTCATCTGTTCCAGGAACATCAGGGATAATCCACCAAGACATCTTATTAAATACCATTTGAAAATAGTCCAGGTTTCCACCTCAGGACCTTAGGAATAAAACAGAGAAAAAGTCTCTTACCAAGCTTAGGATTAACAAACTTGTTAACCTTACTAAGGAGAAACAAAAACTCTGCAAATTGATCCTTGTGACGTAGAACAAGAGGAACAATGGGACTCACTCCCCGTATTAATGCTTTAGCATCATAATTAAAGGGATGATCCACCCCATCAATGATGACAGGCTGCTCTACATCAAGCACTTTGTCCTCCAGTGTAAAACACTGAAGTATAGGAGGAAAAGTAAGGTCCCTCTCTGAGTTATTAACAATGGCTCCAGCCCTTCTAGTTGGATAGGATGCTGCCTCACAAACGGCCACAGTTTGGACTTCAACCAGGATAGCACAATGGCTGGCATGCACAATTAAGTGAGTGAAATTTTTACTAACCACTTCTAAGCAACATCAATTCTCAACAGGAACCTTAGTATTTACAAACAACTGAGACTTAAAGTAAATCAAGGCACAGCAGAGTCAACACCAACGTCATTGGCCTAATCTTCTTGAATCAAACCTGCAATAAAGTCACAAATTTTTTAATAGTATTGGAGTTGTCATAGGGGTTAATTTTGATTCAAACAGTAATAAAAGCTATAATAAATAACTTTCCAAAGATACTCTATTATAATTAATCTTCACCTATAGACAATTCATGTGGGTTAAAATGTGAAATATTTACAAGCTAAACTTGTACTTATTTCTAAATATTATGATCAGCCTATGTGACTATAATAGATAGTACAATAATGGCTTAGACACTGGTAAAAAATTTAAGCCTTTGTTTTAAATTACTAATAAGAATTAAATATTCCAATTAATTGATCTATCTAATATATATAACTATTTAATAGAGGCCAATAATCAATTGCCATAATAATTGGCTTGGAGAAAATAATACATGTTTTTATATTTAATTAATTAATAAATTACAAAGATCATTCTGATCAAAGGTATTTATATAAAATCATATTTACTAATAAATTATATAGAAGAAAGACTTGGCAAGGATGTAGCAATTGTCTATTCTTGGTGAGAACCTAATTAAATAGGACACTTATCAACCAAATCTCAAACAATTACTATTTACAAGCACACCCTTGGAGAGGAATACCAATGCTTTTGATTCTCAGCAAGATCACTTGACAAGCTTGATTCTTGACAAGACCCCACCTTTATTAGAATTCTCAGTAAGAGCTCCCTCCTATCTACTAGGATGATTATACCTTGAATCTAGGCTAAATCTTATCAACAAATATTATTCCAGTTAAACTTCAAGGATGGCAATCTAAGTACCTATGATGGCTTATTACTATAAGCATACTTAACAAGATTACACTTAAATCCCAAATGCTCAAGACTGGTTAAATTCAAGATAATGATAATGTTGAGGATCTTTTTAAGCACAAGTCTGAATCAGGGAAAATAAGAGTATAAAGAAATAAAGAATTGTTCTAAGCAAAGAATTTTAGTAATATGAGGAAGAAGTTTTATGAAAGTAAATTAGATTGTATTTAAGGAAGGGGGACAATTGGAAGGATCAGTTTAGGTTCTTTGGGTGGACCCTAGCGCCTGTTGATTATTGAATGAGATTTGGTCCTTGTATCTTCTATTGGGTTTAGGCGCATTGACTAATTTTGAGGATTGGAATTGGTGCTGCAACACCTTCCTAACCTCAGGAATGACCCTCCCTTGGGGCTACGGGTGCAGCTTGGGCTTGATACTTCTCCATTTGTTGGTCTGTTTCTGGTAGCTGGGATTATCTTTGAGCCTGTTGAGCCTTGGCTAAACATAGTTGCTTGTGATGTAAGGTCTGCACCTTGTGCAGCAGGCAGAGGTCACAAACTTTATATGTATTGAAGTCCAGGTTGGTGTTGATGATTACAAAAGGACCTGTCTTCTTGAGTTGTACTTTTCTTTTGTTTTGGTTTAGTACCCATACTTTGTTGGCCAGTTGAAGGGGTTCTCAAAGAGGTTCCTGGATTTCTTGAATTTGTTTGGCCTCCTGTTCCCATTGTTGTGCCCAATAGGGTTCCATAGGCCATAAATTTGGGTTTGGAATGATTTTGGGGATAATGAGTTGTACCTTGATCCCGTTATGAATGAGCTTAGGCTTCTCCCCAAACACAAGTTTGTAAGGAGAAAGCTTGGTTTCTCTGTTAGTCCTAGCCCTATATACCAACAGAGCCAGCGGGAGGTGTTTGGCTTATTCTGTGGGTCATTCAGCGGATATTTTGGAGAGGATTTTGACTAGGGAGCCATTGAGCCTCTCCACTTGACCATTGGCCTGTGGATGATAGGGTGTGGTGACAGATTGCGTGATGTGGTTGGTGCCTAGGTAGGACTTCATGGTGGAGTTGACAAGTTTCAGGCCCCTGTCTGTAATGAGGAGGTCTAGGGGAACCAAAGTGGCTGATAATTTCTTTACCTATGAATTGTCTCACATTGGCCCTGGTGTGTTGTTTGATGGCCTGGTCCACTGGCCAGCGCATGGTGTAGTTTTTTGCGGTGATGATATATGTTTTTGGATTTTGTCCATGGGCTGGCATCAGGCCTATAATATTGAGCGCAAACACTTTAAATGGCTTGTTTAATGACCAGGGAATGATGGATTTTTGGGGGGTTGGACTTTTTCTGTACTTTTACATAACTCACACTACTTTAACACTTCAGTAGTATTGCTGAGCATGTTGTGCCATCAGCACTTGTGCCTAATATATTCATAGAGGTTACGGGATTTGGTGTGACCCATTTTCTGGTGGTAATTGAGAATGGTATCAACCCGTTGGTGGGTTGGGATGTACAGTAGAGTTGATTTGTCCGCCTTGACCCTGTGCAGAACGTGCTACTTGCTCACAAAGAGGTGGCGGTTTTTGATAACCTTTTAAATGGTTTGAGGTGAAGTTCCAGGTGGAAATTCCTTGTCTGCTTTTTGTAAGATAAGCATTGTCCAGTTGGAATCTAGGCCTTCTATCCCTTCTGGGTTTTGGCTGTATAGCCTCAAGAGAGCGTCTGATATGACAAGTTCTTTTCCCAGTTTGTAAACTACCTTTACAATGAACTGTTCAATAGTTTACAACCAGTGAGATTGGATCTGAGACAGATGAGGCTTGTGTCTTGAAGTATATTAAGGATCTGTGGTCCATTAGAGCTTCAATTCCTTTACAGACTAAAGGTAACATTGCCATATCTTCAGGCATTGGTACATGGCCAGGAGTTCTTTATCATAGATAGGGTAGCGTTGCTCCCCATCTGTGAGCCTTTGTGGCTTGTAAGCCAAAGGTAGGAAAGTCCCTCCTGGTGTCATTATCCAAAGCACACTGCCTATTGCCTTATCAGAAGCGTCCATTTCTAATTGGTAGGTCCCATTAGCTTGGGGATACTGCAATATTGGAGTGGTTGAAAGATGTTCCTTCAACTTACAGAAATGAACTTCTCTCAATGAGGTCCACTCAACTGTTCTTTTATTACCCATTGATTGGTTTAATGGGGCGGTTAACTCACTGCAGTCCTTGATGAACTTACACATGTAAGCAACCATACCAAGAAAGGTTCTTAATTTCATCTGGTTACAAGGGGGGTAACATGTCCACAACGTCATTGACTCTGTCAGGGTTGGGTAGGATACCGTCTCTAGTGACAACATGTCCAAGGAACTTGACCTCTTACTTGAAAAATCACACTTGGTGGGTTTTTCTAGGAGGTGTTTGTCCCAGAGTGTCAAGAGAACTGAAGCAACATCTTTTAGATGTTGTTTAAAGGAGGGGGAGTAGATGATGATGTCATCTAGATAGATTGAAGCATATTTCTAGTGTTTCTTGAATAAATGATTCATAAACATGGTGAATGTAGACAGAGCATTGATCATCCCAAAATTTAGGACAACACACTCAAAGGAACCAGATTTTATTATGAAGGCTGTTTTGTGTATATCCTGCTTGCAAACACAAGTTTGGCTGTACCTGGAAGTTAGATCAATCTTGCTGAAATACTTGTTAGACTTGAGCTTGTCAAGAGCTCCTCCATGAGGGGAAGAGGGTATTTGTTTTTTATAGTCACTTTGTTGAGGGCCCAATGGTTAGTTACTAACCGCAGAGAACCATCTTACTTTGCAACAAAGAACACAGCCGCTCCAAATGGTGACT
>CAOJZF010000404.1:0-16062 GCA_948465475.1 Thalpophila matura
ATTTTGAACACAGAAAAATTATAAAAAAAATTTCACACTATTAAAAAAATTGTTGTCTTGTGGGAGGAGTTGCAAAATATGAGTACTACTCATATATAAGTCTCTGATGTTTTTTAAAGAGTAATCATTAAATTTATCCTTTTTGCCATTTTCTTAGTTATGTCTTTTTTAAAAAACTTATAAGCAACAGAATTCTAATATTATATGATAAACTAATTTATTGCTTGCAAATGTATCTATTTTAATAATTTGAGAAAAAACCAATAGTCATATTAAATTCTAAATTTAATCCTCAGAGCCAAAAATATAAAATCACAGTAAAGTAACAAAATCATATATGTCATAAAATTGACAAACAAACATCATGGCCTCATTGGAGTCAGATCCAACCAATCAAGAGATGGACAAGAATAAACTTCTAGGCCTGGTAAACTCCAAGGCAGTAGTCTGCAAAGCATGGGAGAGACCCCCCTCTACCCCTACTAACTCCACTCAAACCATAAGGGAATACCCCTCTTATCAAAAGGAAAACCCCCCAGCCGACACACTTGGGGTACAGCCCCGCAGTGCTGCACCCCTCTCTGGGGAGCAGGTTGAGCAAGCTCAACCTAGCTCCCCAGGGGTCCCTTGTATCCCCAGGCACCAGGGTCCCTTCATGAGAAAAGGTCCCCAGAAGATGAAAACCCCTGCTCCAATCAAGATGAAGGAGAGACCCAACAAACTAATCAAAAAACAGGATAAGTACTCCTCCATTACTTTCTATCCTCTAACCAATAAGCTTAGGTTTAGCAACTGGTAGGAGGAGAAGAAGTGGAGGAGGTAAGCTATATAAATCCCCCCTTTTCCTTCCTTCTCCTTTGTGAAGATTCTCTTTTATATTCAATAAAGTTTATCATATTCTTAAATTCTATATTCTTCTCTTCTCATGAAGGCCCTCTGCATCAGAGTGTTCCTTCTAGTGTGCTTTGCTAACACTCTACTGGTTTATGCCAGTGGTTACTCTTGGCTGTATAGTGTGGCCCCCCCCCCTTGTTGGGTCCCCCCTCCTGTTATTATCCAAGAGCCCTGCACTTGCCCACCTGTTCTAGAGACTACCCCCCCTGGTGAAAGGAACCCCTCACTGCTCTTTCAGCCTATAGTATGGGAACCCTCACCTCACCCTACCTCAAACCTAAGACACCCTCTTCTTGGTATGCCTTCCTCATTCACCCTATCCATGCCATCATTGGGTATGGCCTCTCCTACTTTACTAGGTATGCTTGGGTCAAGGGTCAAGAAGTACTAGGAGTGTCGGTTTCTGCTAATATACTTATGAGAATGTTATTTTTATTTAATTAAAAGATTTCATATTGCCAAATTTAGAACTAAATGTAGTTCAGAAACTACTGTTCTTGATCTATTAAAAGCTAAATTATCAGGTCAAGTGTATAGTTAGACTTAACATATTTGACATTGAGCAGTATCACTGACCCGGTTGAGAGCTTTAAGATCTAACTCGCTACTAACAATCTACATGTAAAATTCTATTCTGGTAGAGATTTGGATCTTTACTAGCTATTATTATATGATCAACTTGTCAAAGTCTTTAGATACTAGCCATATTGACTATTATTATTTTGAACTTGGGCAATTTTCAGTTTTTACATTAAAGCAGTTAGTATTGATGCTTTATATTGAAAAATTAGTAAGAACCAGGTCTCCCATATCCCAGATACGCAAAGTATAATATTATCCTCTAATTGTCATAAAATTGACTAAATCTCCAACCATGATGTCACTATCACAAGCCCCAACCAACAAAGGCATGTCCTAAGACAAGCTTCTAGGTTTAGACAAGTCCAATGCTTTAGTGTGTAAAACCTGGGATAAACCCATTAAAACCCCCATGATGCACCATCAAGTATAGTAGAAAACCCCTGTTCTATAAAGGAAAATACCTTTAATGCAAACAGGGTGCAGCCCTGCAGAGCTGCACCCCTCTCTAGAGAGCAGGTTAAGCTTGCTCAACCTAGCTCCCCAGGGACCCAGTCTGTCCCCCCTCAAGATCAAACAGTCCCAAGCCATAGCAATAAAGCCTCCCCTCCAATCAAGAAGGAGAAGAAGCCCACCCAGCCAATCAAGAAACAGGAAGCCCTCTTCTTCATAGCTTAATTTCCTTAACCAGTAGTTACCAATTCACTAATTGATAATTAGGAAGAAGTGGAGGAGGTAAACTATATAAGTTCCCCCTTTTCCTTCCCTTCTCTCTTGAAGAGATTTTCTTACTTATCCCAAATAAAGTTTATCAATTTGATATTCTTCTATCATTTTCTTAAATAAACCCCCTGTTCTTTTGAGTTACTCTTATGGTGTATTGTCACAACATGCCTAGGGTGACCTCTAGTGGGTACCCTTGGCTATACCAGATGGGTCCCCCTTCATGCTGGACTCCCCCTCTGTGGTTGCCTGTGAAGACTGTATCTGGTCCCCAGCCTATTTAGTAAGCACCCCTTGGTAGGAAGGGAACATATTGTGAGAGCTGACTCCCTGAGATCATAGATATGATTCCAGGGTTTCCATTACTAAGAAGGTTGAGAGTTTCACCAAAGAGAAAGGGATATAACTCAACAAAGGCAACACAGAAAGAGCTCTAACCAGATGAACCTTATTCTCTAACAGTTAGAGTATAGAGTGAACTAGAGAAGTAGATAAATATAAGGTTTGGTGATGATCTAGAATAAGGAATATGGGACATCTGTAATGTAGAGATCTAAGGGTGTACTCTACACAACAGATTCTCTTTTTATGAATATATTGAGGGATGCCTAATGCAATATACTAAAAAGCTAATAAGAAAAATAGAATATTGTTACAAAGAATCCATACTTACTAAAATAGTATTGCTGACAAAGTATCAATAATGTCAGGATAGGGGTAGATATAGGGTTTAGAGAAATGGCCCTGAATTATATTATTAGATGTTGTAAAAGAGGGATACTGGATTTCCTTTTTAATCGAAATTAGGGATGAGATATTAGTGTCCTAAATGAGAAGTAAACCAATATTAGGGGAAATTGGAGAGTGATCAAAAAGTAAATAGTTGAATTCAATATTGGATTAATCCTGTTTGCCAAGAAATGCATTTGAGGGGTGTCAGGACCAACTATGCAACTGTGGCTGACATAAAATATAAAACCTAGTTAGGATTGCTAACTTAAAGACATTTATTAAAACTAGAGTAAATTAAATTAAATAAATAAACTAAACCAGACTAAATATCAAAATTCATAACAAATTTCATTAAAAGAAATTACATCAAAAAAGTTGATGTTTAAAAGGGAGGGGTTTATCAATAGATTTTGAATCAAAATTTAAATCAACTCTCTCAGGACCAAGATATGCAAATCCGTGTAAATGCAAATTTGGTAATGTTATTCTGGAGCATAATGAGGGAGATCAAAGAGTAACTATATATGGAATTATAGTAATCTGAAAATGGTTGGATTTCGTTTGTTATGGAATACTATTAAGGATTATATTCCTTTTCAAACTGTTTCCTTTCCAGGATCAAATGGTTTCTATACCACCTAAGGAAAGTGTTTTGTTATCCAGATTCTAATGTACAAAAGTCTTCTAATAGACTCACTCTTTTTTAGCTAAGATGTTTTTATTATTATTAAAAAACTTGTATTGTTCTGAGATTTCCTTTAGGGAATCTTAGGTATGACTGGTCTTCTTGACTTTCCACCCCTAGCCTCAAGAGCTTTGAAATTTACTAATCTAAAAGATAAGAGACTTGATGAATCTTTTGTGTCTTCCCAACTGAGGGTTTAGTCTAATGAAAGGATGTCAAACCCTTAACATCTATTTGCTCTCACTACATATGGCTTAGGGTCTCTCACCTTCCCCCACCTCAGACCAAAGACCTCCTCCTTTTAAAGCACCTTGATTATCCATCTCACCCAAGTTCTCCCTGGGTATGGGTTTTCTCATCTTACTAGATGGGCCTGGAACAAGGTTCAACAGGCACTTGGATTATTGTCTCTGACACTGATACCTGTATATAAAGTTAACATTTAGTTTCTAGAGAATTTATGTAAATATCATATCCAGGATTTGGTAGCTTAAAAAATTAAAGATTTTATGGGATATACTTGTTAAGAATTTGATGTGAAAATTTAATTTGATTTTTTTATCACAACAAATCTAAGAACTCTAAATTTGATAGTTTACCCTAAAGAGCTTTTAGATTAAATTTATAGGCCATTTCATATATAAAATAGAATACCATTAACTAAATTCAATAGTATAATTTTATATTTGATAGCCTAAAGTTTATGTAGTTCAACACTTGACCCCAGTATCAGAAAACAGTGTATTAGACAGGATATTACAGCCAAATTTTGTACTATAAAGTTAATTAATATTTGTTGTAAATTAAAGTTCTTTTACTAACACTTACAACTTACAAAGAAGATAAAAAATACCTATCTTTATATTTCCCCCTACCATACTCAAGGCAGAATAAGTAGATTGTTTCACAGTGTCTCACTAATGACACTTAGTAAACTCTTTACTACAAATGTAGGTTTTTGGTCTTAAATAGCGCCTATATCCTTTATGATTATTTAATTAATTTTAGAAATATTTTTTTCTTGCCATGTATTAGGATTGATGAGTATCTACCCAAACCTATAAATATAGAAGGTACTCAATTTGATTGGTCCCACAGTCATCCCCAATAGAACCCAAGCCATATTTTGGTACTAATAATTAGGTATCATAAAGTATAACTTAATTATTATAATGAAAACAATGAATTATATTTGTTAAGATAGCATGAGATTTAAGAAAATTATGGGTCCTTAGCCTAAATTTTAGAGCTACAACACAATAATATTGACCCCTATTTTCAATTTTTCAAACAAGTATGAATTCAGTAACTATATAATCAAAGACTTAGGATTCAAGGAACAAAAAATAATATTGGAATCTTTAATTTAGTTTCTGAGTTATAAAAACATAAAAATAAATTGCTATTCTTATCTGCAATGAACTTCTTAAGTAATATCAGATGAGCACCAGTTGAAAATCTATTAGAAGGGTAATTATAGAAATGATTGTTTTCTAGATAATAGTGTATAGTTAGTTAAATCTCTTGTTTTCTTAACCTACCAATTAGATCCAATTGTAATCTGTTGTCTATTAATTCTCCCATATGTATCCTCCTTTCAAAAACTAAATATGTTACCTTTTTCACACAGAATTCATCACATTTTAGAGTGATGATGCTTCTTCTTCAATTTTAATATATAGTTTATTTCTTAAATAGATGTCTTAATACTAAACAAAAAAATTATGCTTTCAATATTTACTTAACATATGTGACCAATTGTGGTAATATTGTGATAAATTTTTTCCTGGGAGATAGTAAATTGCAAATACTTAGATCTCAAAATATTAAGATATAATAAAAAGATTCACTAAAAAAATCTGATATAATACTTTCTGCTTTGATGATGCATAGGCATCAATTTTTAATCAAAATTTACAATATTTTTTGTGTTTGTCAGTATAATAGCACTGTGTAACTTAAGTTGTTATAGCAGTGAGTTCATACTAAATATATTAGTGCTTTTGGGTCACACCATATAAAAGGTCATAGTTGGAACAGCCAAAAAATCTATTCTTAACACCATAAAAGAAATCATTGACTTTTTATATGCCTTAATGATCCAAAATGGGTAAGAAGTATAGAAAAGATAATCTATGGTGTTCTTTAAGATATATTTTAGACACAAGGTATACCTCCGTCAAACCTACAGTGTAGATACTAGTAACATCACTTTAAAATTCTTTAGATATTAAGCTAAGTTAAGTGACTATTAAGTACTTGAATAGCTTAATAGTTAATCTTAAGGTGGCCCCTAGATACCTTGACAACAATTTATTAATTAAAACCATAGAATAAATTATATTAATCAGCCCTGAAAATGATTGTAATAAGTTTTAGTTTAATTTATTGTGAAAGAAAATTTTAAAAGTTTTTAAAGTTTTTTAAACTTTATTAGTGAAAATTCAAATATTTAAAGCTCTCAGAAGTCAATTTAGGAAACCTAGCCTAGTTATCATTAAAAAATACTAAGATCTGGAACCAAATTACCGGAGTTTACTCAATAAAAACCAGGCGAAAAATTGCAAACACCCTGATATATAATTTTTTAATGAAAAATAAAGCCTTACATGAGCTTCAAACCAATAAAATTGAATTATTTGAAAATACTTCTTATATAAATAAGATTAAAAAGCACTGATAATAATTTTAAGATATGAAAAAAAAAGCTGTTGACAGATATATTGCATGGATAATTACTTTTCTACATAAATACTGATAATGATTGTTTTACAGTATCTACTCACCAAAAATTTTAGCTTATACACTGATTAACATGGAGTCTCAATCACAAGTTTCAGATTTAAGAATTTAGGTTTAGTCTTAACTCAGGGTAAATTTTTATTTTGAAAGCTTCAGAATCTATTAATTTAGCTTTTCTTATTAAGCTACCTCTTAAGAATAAGGCAAGCTCAATTCTTTCCTTCCCCCATAAACAAAGTTGCTAATTCTACTTATTCTATAGGGCTTAGATTAAGGATAACATATTATTTAGAATATCATATGAGGGAGTTCTAAGTGGATTAGGGGGTGGTTGATAGTGGTACCAATAATTGTCTATTCAGAATAGAGTCTGAGGGGATGGTTATTAAAATAAAATCACTTGATGAAGAGGGGGGTCTTGCAATCATGTAGTGAATTGATGGTTAAATTTTTTACATTTTGGAGTTTATTGCCACAAGAAGAAAACGTGAGTGGGAGTTTCTTGTTCATCTAAGTTTTATACATAAATACTTCAATAACCCATTTCTTATCATTGCCACCAAATTTTAAACTCTAAAAGTTTCTTTGATAAAAGTTACATTTATATATGATATAGAGAGGCAACATATTTGATAACCTAATTACTATAGTTAAAAAGGATAGCCATTAGAAAGGGAAAGGAATTGAAAAAATTTGAAGATTGATTTTGTTAAACTACAGTTATTTATTGTCTTGGTAGTGTAGAGATATAAATTGATGGAAGGTGGTTGTGGAAGATATCTCATTCCTTTGGAGTTTTGACTTGATTTTGTGAATCTGAAAAGCTTTCACCAAAAAACACACAAGTACTGGTCAAGACTGATAGAGTCCTTATCAATCAGAAAGATTATTAGACTGTATTCACATTTAGTAAGCTAATTTATATATCTGGACTAGAGCCTTTTTTTAAGAAATCCTTCACTACACAATATTTTGAGAACAACTTTTCCTCTAAATCCTTCCAAAATTACTAAAGGGGAAAATTAAAGCCATGATAAAATAATTATGCACAAAAAGTTTGTTCACAAAAATTTCATAATGTGAATAAATAATTTTTATCTAGAACAATTTTATTTAAAATAGCTTGCCTATCTCCTGGTACAGGGTGGCAGAAAGTGAGATTTGGTTGATGTTAAGTTTGGCTAGCTCTTCTCCATTTTTCTCCATGAACAATTCAATGTTCTTCTTTTCTTCTTCATTAGGATCATTAATATAGTTGTGGAACCTTTTGTGAGGTTCATCTTCATCAACCTCTCCTTTCAGGGCACAAAGAATCTTCTGGTTTTTTACTTCTTCTCATAATGTTGACATCAAACTGGATGCTAGATTAATCTTTCTCTTTTTTTCAGAGTAAGAATAACTTAAATAAACTAAAAACAAGGAATAATAAAAGCAATAGTTCCCGTAAGAAAAACGCTTTATTTAAAAAGAACCTCTAACCAAATCTCTGTGGAGTAGTACTCAAAATGGTTTGAAAGAAGCCTTCTCTTCTTTCTTGTTAGTCAGTTATTAACTATCTCTCTTAATTTTTAAGGCACATGAACTTTTAATGCATTTTATACATTTTCTTGCTCATGTTCTTTTCTTTCTGTATATGGACTTATTCTTCCAATCCTTCCTTTTTACCTTTGTCTTTTCCAATAAGTATCTCAACCTTTGTTGGGTGTGCATTTGACTAAATGCATTTGCTTACTCTAAATCCAAATTAGGACAATCCATAATTAAGCTTTTCTATTTAGCATCCTTCAACACTCTATCTAATAACCTTGTAAATTCATACAAACAACCCTAATCCTTATTTGATTAGTTGTTTGGATTTGTTCTAGTTTCAAACACTTTGGATGTGGATCTTCTTTAAGAAACCTCATATTGAACTGGTCCACTAATTGCATCCCTAATGGCACCTTTCTAAAGTTCATATTATTATGCACCTTTGTGATAACATGACCAGAACTTATTAATTACTCTGAATTACAATACTATACTAAAAGATTTATAACCTTACCAAGGACTTTGCGTCCACTACTCCCTGGGAGCAGACAAGCCAACCTAGACCTGTAGTCTTCAACCATCACTTTCCTACACCTACTCCCCCTACTTTTCACCACATACATAAAACATCTTATCAAAAAAGTACTTTTACTATGGTAAAGTGATTATCTTTATTTACCAACCTATGTTGCTCCTCCTTTAAAAAGGTTTAAGAAATTGTGGATGTGTCCTTTAAAATAAAACACACTTTTTGCTGGCTTATATTCAAAAAATATTGATTCCCTGTAGGTTTGCCTACTATCTAACATAGACCAATCCATTGTGTTACATACTTCTTAAGGTCTGCTAATTGTTGTTTAATGTTGAACCACACTAGATCACCTTCTTGTTATTCCAATATTGTCTTGTTCCCTATTCTTTTCTTGTCAAAGTCCTTTTTTATTGTTGCTAGACACTCTCTGGTATGAGTCATGGCTTTACTATGGATCTTGGTCATATTCATGATATTATTTTGTAAGGATTGATAATATGTCCCAACATCCTTATACTTTATGTATTTTACTTCATATGGAAGTGTTGCTTCTTGTCCATACAACATCATGAATGACAGAAACCTGCACCTCTAATAGGTACCATCCAATATGCCAATACCACAATTTGTATGGTTTTCTTCCAGTTGCACAGATTACTTAACTTTAAATTCTCAACAATTCCTTTGATTGTTCTAATAAACCTTTCTGCGAGTTTGTTTGACTTGGGATGATACAGAGATGTACTTTGATGCTCTATCTCAAATTGATCAAAAAACTGATTGATTGAATTTGATACATATGGTCTTCCCTCACTGGTTTTAAATAAACCGGGCAACCATGACAATACACTATATTAATTAAAATGAAATACTTTATAAAATTAGATGTCTCCTTTCAAATTGTTCTCACTTCCACCCATTTAGTAAAGTGGTCTACTGCTACTATAAAATACTCATATCTTGGTTTTCCTATGTTGTTCCTTAATGTTACATAACTGGTATCCATTAATATGAACTGAAGTGTATATACAGCTTCTATCAGCTTTAGTGGTTTATAACCAATGCCTTTTTAAAACCTAGCACAAACATTGCATTCAAGAACTATTTGGTTAATTTCATTGAATTTTATTGGTCAATAAAATATCTCATATGTAAAAGCCAACATTTTTGCTTGTTTCAAATGGCTGGTGTCCTCTCAATGGATTCTCATTAACAAGGTCTTCCTCTTGTTAGGTCTAACATAAATTTATTTCTTCTAGGATATTCTTGACAAAGCTTCTCTTCTTCCTCTTCTTCCTCTTCATCAATATGAAGGACCAATAATGCACAACTCATAAAATCTGGTACTGTATTATCCTTCCCTTTCTGGTACTTAATCTCATAATCAAACTTAGACAAATAATCTGCCCACCTTAGTAATCTTCCTTCTAATTGAGGATTTGTTTTTATACTTTTTATGGGGCATGATCAGTAATTATTATGACTGTCATCTCATACACATATGATTTATAGTGACAAACTCCCCATACCACCTCTAAACCTTATTTTTCAGTTGTACTGTAATTACACTCTGCTCCTTTAATAAATTGTGACGCATAACACACCGGTAACCTTAATGTCTTGCCTTCTCTTTCTCTTTCTTGATTTAACGCTGCTGCTATACCTACATTTATGCCATCTGTTTCAATGTAAAATCCATGATATACATCAGGGTAAATTAATACTGGTGATTTAATCATGCACCCTTGCAACTCTTAAAGCGCTTCCTGTTGAGCTGAACTCCATTTAAATTCTAGTTTTCTTCCTTGGATCAACTTGTGTAATGACTCTGCTATTTTTGCACAATTTGGAATAGACCAATGATAAATTTTTATTATTTTAAAAAGCTCTTGACTTCTGTAACCTTCTGTGGTGGCTTCAATCTCATAATTGCATCTACTTTCTCCATATTGGGAGCAATACCTTTAGCACTGACCTTGTGACCTAAGACCTTCACATATTCCTTTATAAATAAACACTTGTCCACATTCACTTTTAAATTTTTTTCATTCAACTTCTCAAACACTTGGTCCACATTAAGTTTATGTTGTTCATATGTAGCACTAAAAATCTTAATGTTGTTGATGTAGATGACTGCACATTGTGGTTGCAACTCCCCCATTAAGTTATCCATTAACCTTTGGAAAACTGCCCCAGATATCTTCATTCCCATTGGAAGGACTAACCACTGTTTATAATCTGTTGGACATGTAAGCACAATAATTCATCTTGATATTAGATCTAATTTTATCTGAAGATATCCTTTTGTAAAGTCCAACTTTGTGAAATACTTTGCACCAGACATTAACTCTAGCTGATCATCTATCCTATGCATGGGATAGGCATCATTAATAATATTCTTATTCACCATTATAAAGTCTATACACACATGCAAAGTTCCATCAGGCTTCTTTACACACACAGTTGGTACTGCAAACGGACTGATTGATGATTCAATAATTCCTGCTTTCTTGATGTGAAGATGTATTAACTAAAATGCATTTATTTTTGTAACCTCATTTGTAGTAAGCAGCCGCCTACTGCTTTTTAATCAACCAATTATTTACCAATCAATTGCCATTGCTATGGATTGGATAGTAATTGATTATATGTTTCTATGATCAATTAAATAAAAATTGTTTTAGTAAATTAAGCAGTAAGTGGCCGCTTACCGCCACAATAGTCAAGATTAATCAAGTACCTACTTGAATTAAGCCAATACCTGATTGATCAATCATTTTATCAATGAAAAATTATTGTTGTCTCTTTAAGTAGCAGGTGGTTGCCTACTGCAAATTCTATCTATAAAATTATTTTTGGTTGTCTATTGCCCTGGTCTTATTTTAAATAATTGATGATTACTAATCATTTATTTTGTCAGCAGTAAGTGGTTGCCTACTGCAATATTACTAAATCAACTAACACATTGAGGACACATCCAAGAGTGATTAGTAGAATTTGATTAGGATTGGACCCTTTATCTTCTTGCCCTTTTTCAATTAAATAAGAACTAATTTAATTAAAAAACCTCTTTTCCCAAACCTATATATAGACTCTTATTTGATTATCAATAAACACATTTTTTCCACTTAACTACTTAAGGCAATATATTTAATTAGCTCTATTTTTGACACTCTATCCAAGTGTTGTTTTCTGTCTCTAAAACTGTTCTAGACTTGTGAGATCCTCAGACCCAAACGGTAAGTTCTCATTCCCTTTGGTCCCTTTACTTATACCAAACATTAGGTTTCTATAAGCCTTTTAAGTATATCTGTATACTTCCCATTGCCCTGATTGCTCAACCCTGTGCCCAAACATTTTTACACTCAAGTTTCTCAATTTCTTCATTTCTTGCATTGATCCTGGCTCTTGTTCTACAAGGAATATATAACTTGATTGGTTCATTTGAACTCAAACATATCTTTTACATCTCTTCTGTTAATCTTACATCAAATTTATTCTTGATAAAACCGTAGTCTATTTTGCTAATAAATTTACCCAAGATTCTTGATCTTCTAGTGGAAATTTCTCTACACACTTAAATAAATCTATTGATTTGACACACAAATATGAAGAAATAACTTTATTATTGACAACTTCACAATACTTAATTGATGCTAATAACCCTATGATACACTGATTTACTTGCAATATTATCTCTTTTGCGCTCTGATTCTTGATTTTTATCTTGGGCACTCTTCCATATTCTCCTGTTTCTAGGATTATCTCTTCACATAATCTGGTGGGATTCTTGGATAAAAACGTACACATTTCTCTTGGAGTTAATTGATCTTGTTTGACCTTTAACATTTTGATCTTGTTGGATTGAATACTTATTCTCTCACTTGAGTAAACTCTGGTCTTGGTTTCCAAATTATCTGCAACCGGCTGAGGAATCTTTTGACCTCTACTTCATCTGTCCCAATCTTGATGGACCCTTTTTTCACTTTTTATTACACTGTTCACTTCTGCAAGCCAATTTACCCCTAATAGGAAATCAAAATGTAGACCTTTTAGTATGACTGCAGGTAATTTCACCAAAAAGTGTCCAACTTTAATTTTAAATTATTTGAATATTTTCTTTTCTTGAAAATTGTATTCACTGCTGATGACAGTGACATCAAGATTTCATCATCTTCTCTGAGACTGATCCTTTCATAGCAACCTTGAGATATTATTATCCCATAACAACCTGTATTAACGACAGCTTGCACATTGCAATCATTTACCTTTGCTTTTACAACCATTGCTGCATGATTTGACCACTCAAAATTTTCCATAAAGCAAGTGATGTTATAATTTTAATAAACTTTTTGCAAGTTTCATTGTTTCCTGTTAGAATTCTTTCAACCTCTTCTTTGCTGGCTGGCATGCATAAAATTTCTGATTTCTTGTTGGAACCTTCTTTATTAACACCCTCTGATGATTCATTCTGACCAGCTTCTGCTCTCGACTTGCCAAATTGTTTATACACTAATTCTTTTCCAGATCTCAGGGTTCTATTGAGGATTTACCATTAACATAATTGGTAGGACCATTATCCTCTATTGACCCTGCCTGGTTTTCCCCAATCTCTGGACAACATTACCACAATCATCTTCTTTAATCTCTATCCCATCTTTATGGGTTTTACTAAAACAATCTCTTTCAATATGGTTTTCTCTACAGCATTAGTAGCATGTTTTACCAAACAAATTACTATCTCTCTTCCCTACATTTCCTTTCCTGGAAATTCTTCTTAATTTCTCACAGAGATTCTTAATTTCCTTTTTGGTATCAGACTCCTCTTAGATCTTTTTGATCCCAAATCACTTGATTGTTCTAACACGTGTGCATTTCCACATTTAATTTTATCCAGTTTTTGTTGTTTGATGGCAATTTCATCTCTTGGTTCCTTATTGTCAAAATACATTGCTTTTTCAATTGATCTTCCCCAAGTTAAGTTCTCAGTTATTAATATTTAAATTGAATGTTGCTTTACTACCTTCCGGATATTCTTCATGAACAACTGGTATACCCTCTCTGGTTGCATTAAGACTAAGAAAAATCTCTTATGAAACTCAAAAGTTGAAATATAAGTTCTTAAAAACTCATCCTCCCCTTGTAACAGATTCATTACTTCATTTAAAGCTTGAGTTGGATGGAGAATCTCACACCATCCTTTCTTAAATTGCTCTTCCAGTTTTTCCCATGAATTAAACTCTTGATTATCCATCCATTGAAGAACATCTATTCCACAAAAGGCTTTGAATCTCTCAATCATCTCATTTTCTCTTAATACATTAATGATAATTTGATCATTTCAATGAACTGTTAGCCTTTTGACGGCTCTCTTGGATACACTTTCATTTTTGGCATCCACAAGGTACTTTCTCTTAAAAAATTATTTCCTGCTACACTAAGCAAATCTGGCCCCCACGTTGGGCTCCAAAATGTTGGAAATAGCTTGCCTATCTCCTGGTACAGGGTAGCAGAAAGTGAGATTTGGTTGATGTTAAGTTTGGCTAGCTCTCCTCCATTTTCTCCATGAACAATACAATGTTCTTCTTTTCTTCTTCATTAAGCTTATTAATATAGTTGTGGAACCTTTTGTGAGGTTCATCTTCATCAACCTCTCCTTTTAGGGCACAAAGAATCTTCTGGTTCTTTACTTCTTCTGATAATTTTGACATCAAACCGGATGCTGAGCTAATCTTTCTCTTATTCTCAAAGTTAAAAAACTTATATAAACTAAAAACAAGGAATAATAAAATCAATAGTTCCTGTAAGAAAAACTCTTAGTTTAAAAAAGACCTTAAAACAAATCTCTGTGAAGTAGTACTCAAAATGCTTTGAAAGAAGCCTTCTCTTTTTTCTTATTAGTTAATTATTAACTATCTCTCTTGATTTTTTCCAAGGCACATGAACTTTTAATGCATTTATACATTTTCTTGCTCATGTTCTGTTCTTTTTTTATTTATGCCTGTTTTTCCAATCCTTTTTTTTTTACAATTGGCTTTTCCAATAATTATCTTGACCTTTGTCAGGTGTGCATTTGACTAAATGCATTTGCTTACTCTTATTCCAAATTGAGACAATCCATAATTAAGCCTTTTTCTCTAGTGTCCTTTAACTTTATCTAAGAACCTTGTAGATTCATAAAAACAACCATGATCCTTATTTGATCAGTTGTTTGGATTTGTTCTAGTGAATCAAACATTTTGGGATTGGATCTTTTTTAAAAACCTCATATTGAACCGGTCTACTAACCACATCCCTAATGGCACCTTTCTAAAGTTCATGTTATTATGCACCTTTGTAATAACACAACCAGAACTTATTAATTCCTTTGAATTACAATACTCTACTACAAGATCTATAATATTACCAAGGACTTTTTGTCTACTACTCCCTGGGAGCAGACAAGCCAACCTAGACTGGTGGTCTTCAACTGTCACTTTCCTACACAATTGAACATTGTTTTCTCTGTTTAACAGCTGTAATTTATTTGAAAATAGGTAAACATAACCCTCATTTTTTTTTCTTAAACTTACAAGATCTTCTCCTATTGGTCAGCAATATTAAGTTTAATATTCAGACCTAAGTCACTTAAGTTGAACACAGTCTCATAAACTCTTTCTTTAAGCTTACTTAATTTGTAACCACTTTAGATTACCCTTATCATAATAAACACCTATCAATCTACTAACTTTTAGGGGAGAGTTATTAATTGCAATTTTACAAATTGCAATTCAGTTGTTTTGAAAAAAATTGATACCCCAAAAAGATGATCAAAATACCTAAAACCATAATCAAACATGATAAACCCTACCTTAAATTCAACACTGAATCTATTAAGCTCCCACTCTATAATATCAAGAAAAAAAAGTAGTAATATTGATACATCAACTTCTAATTTATTTTAATAAATATATCCGGATCTAATTTATCACTTTTTTTATTTATTATTTTAGGTAATACTATTTTATTACTTTATTTTTTTAAGTAAAGATTCTATCAAAAATTTCATATTATTAAATAAAAAATTATATTATAAGCAAAAGCAAAAGTTTTATTATTATCTTATTTTGAAATTGGAAAGGGGGGTATGCAATATTAGTTAGTCATAAGTGCAACCGCAAGGAGACCAAGGTGTTTGAGTCTTCCTTTATCAGAGTAGGGTTCTTTAGCTATCTTCTTTATTCTGTTGTACTTCTTTAGGCTCTTCTCATTCTTCTTGTGGGTATCCTTCTTACTATCAAATTGGTTGAGGAGCATATTGGTCTTCCCCTGTTTTACTTGGAGGTTGGTGAACAGGTGTTCAAACATGGGGTTTGTGAAGTTGACCAGGCCATTGAACTCCTTTTGCCAACTCTCCAAGGATGAGGTGGTCCTGAGCCCATCTGTATTGAAGTACTCATACTGGCCCCAAATAATCTTACCCTTCAACTTGCTCCCTGTTCTGGTACTCTTCACTTCCCCAGTCCACTGCCTAGTGAAGTACTCTATAAATGGTAGATAGATAGCTCTGTTATTCTTCATTTAGGTAGTGTCTAAGAAGGCTTCTAGCAAGGGAAGGACTTGCTCCCTTCTGACAAGAGCTAGAGCATGGAAGGTCTTGATATTT
>CAOJZF010000405.1:0-28874 GCA_948465475.1 Thalpophila matura
AGTCCAGTAGGCTTTTAAGGTAGAAGGTTTGTTCCTTGAGTATGATAGACAGTGCCTAACGTGTTCCTTTACTGACTTCTTGAGGCCCATCCAGATGAAGTTGTGTTTTATGAGCAAAATAGTACCCAATATGCCAGGGTGTCCAGCAAGTATGTGGTTGTGGCATTGTTGTAACACCTTTGTCCTTAACTTACCTTCCGGAACCTATAGTAGACCTTTATAGTACAAGGCCTGATTTGTGACAGTGAAGTCCCCTACTTTATTTGCTGAAGATGCAGCGGCTACCTCTGAGACTTTACCCAAGGAGAATTGATCCAAACCCTGTGCCTTAATGATTTCATTGAACAAAGGGAGAAGTGGAGATTCTATGTTGAATAGGGACTCTGGGAGGAGGGTTACATTGTTGAATACATCCAGTTCTTTGGGGTTGTAAAGGTGTGCTGGGTCTCTACTCATTAAGTCTGCTATAATGTTTAACTGTCCCCTCTTATACTCAATGACAAACTTATATAGCGCTAGTTCATAGTGCCATCTGTACTGTCTCTGGTTTAACCGTTGGGGAGATTTAAAGTACTCCAAGGACTTATGATCTGACCAAATTGTGACCAGGTGTCAAGCATTTTGTAGGTGATGCTGCCATTCCTTGAGAGCACTGACAATTGCCAACATCTCTTCATCATGTACCGGGTAATTAATTTCAGCTGGCAACATCTTCCTAGAGAAGAAAGCCACTGGGTGTTCCACACCATCAATTCCTGCTTGAAGCAAGACAGTACCTACCGCAAAGTTAGAAGCATCAGTCTCCAAAACAAATGGTTTAGAGGGGTCTGGAAGGGCTAAAACTGGGGTGCAGGTCATTACTTTCTTTATCTTATTGAAAGAAGCTTGGTGATCTACCCCCCAAGAGAAAGGAATCTTAACAGAAGTTAGCTGGGACAGGGGAAATGCAATCTCAGATAGGTCCTTGGCATATCTACGTAGGAAATTGACTGTTCCTAAGAAGGAACGTAATTCTGTCCTATTAGAAGGCACCTTCCAGTTGACTACAGCTGCAACTTTGTCAGGGCAAGCTGCTTGGTCATTGCGGAATATAATGTTACCCAAGAAAGATACTTGTTCCTTAAAAAATTCACATTTAGACATCTTCAACCTAAGGGAACAGTTATGTAGGGCTTTGAACACACTGTTTAGGTCCTTGTGGTGCTGTTCTACAGAAGGTGAGAAGACCAGGATATTGTCAAGATAAGCAATGCAACAAGTGCCCACCAGAGATCCCAAGGTATTGTCAATCATCCTTTGAAAGACTGAGGGAGCGTTCTTCAACCCAAAGGGCGTAGATGTATATTCAAAGACTCCAAATTTACATTTAAAAGCTGTATATTGGCGAGAAGATTTAGTTACTGGGACTTAATGGAAAGTATCCTTCAAATCCAGCTTAGATTAAACAACAGAACATGATATAGACAAGATGATGTCCTCCAAAAGAGGGAGGGGATAATCATCCGTTTCTGTGACTGTGTTCAGTCTCCTATAATTGATACAGACCCTCAGTTCACCTGAGGATTTGGGGACCAAGATTACTGGACTGACAGTTGCTGATTTTGATGGGACAATTATGCTAGATGCCAATTTCTCATCAATGTATGTTTGAAGGCTTCTCAACTTCTTCTGGTCTAGGGAGTAAAAGGGGTTACCCATATATTTCTCAGTATTGGTTTTGAACTTTATGGAAAAGTGTAGGTTCTCTAGGATGTTGGGAGTGATATTATCGTTGAATAGGGGTTTAAACATGTCAATGGTGAGTTGAGTGGGTTCTAAGTCCTTGTGAGGGTGAGGCTTGTTAGACAGGGTGTTGATAGCCATGTTGTTCTCTGGTACAGAGTCATGGGTTTCCAAGGAGAGGTAGTGGACTTTGCCTCCCTTTTTCACCACAACCTGACCCTTACCCAGGTCCACTATGGGCTCGCACATCCTCCACCAATCCATGCCCAAAATTACACTGTAAGTTAGTCCTTTAACAACCCTAAACCTAGAGTAAAAGCTAAACGTTCCTACTTTAACCAAAACCTTTTCTTTTTAATGAAAGAGATCACATTTACCCCATTACCCCATTAGCCAACATAATGTAAGAACACTGTAGGGTTCCCACATTTAGGCTCTGGGCAAGGTCCAAACTCAAGTATTTTGAATTAGCTCCAGTGTCAATCAAAGATAAAAACTTATTTGAACATAAACTAGGAAAAGAAGAGGAAAGAAAAAGATAGGAAGAATGAGTATTCTAACTCTAGGTCTCAAATTGTAGTTGGAAATGTTACCCACTGGCTCTTTTTGGCCCAGGTAGAGCTTTATATGTCCTTCAGATCTTCATAGGCTCCCAGGAAGTCAGGCTTCATATCCCTTACTGTTAAAACAGAGAGCAGCTCAGGTTTCAACCCTTCAAAAAATAGCTCAGAACATTTCTCAGGGTCTAAGTGTCATGACCCAGGGGTCGCGACACTATGTCCCAGAACTTGTGGGAAGGCTGACAGAGCCAGGCCAAGGTTGCCAAGGTGCAGAGGGCGGCCTTAACGAGAACCCTAGCTACCACAGAGGTCCTAAGAGTGCTGGTTACAAATACCAGCAAAGTGAACGCTGGGATTATGAGGTTAAGGGTCTTAGCCACAGTAAGTGGATCGACCATGTTGGTTGGGAGGGTTGTGACTACTAAATTAAGTAACTGAATAGATATTCTTAAAGCAAAACAAACACTAAATAGTAAAAAGTAATCAATTTTTATTGTGAAAAGATCAAAAGAGACCAACAAGCTTCATGTCGAAATTTCTCAGGGATTTAAGGATGAGAGATTCGAGATTTCTGCTTCTTGTGTAACCCTAAAGGGCTGGTGAACGCTCTGATGAAGTATTTGGATGAGGAGGAGGTGGGATCATTCACTTTAGTGACTATCAACGAGCTTAGATTGGTTAAAAGTCTATTAGGAAGAACAGGGAAGTCTCTCAGGTTCATGACATTACCCCCCAGACTTTTGACTGAGTGTGATCGGAAAGCCAGTATCAGGTCCTTACAGTTGGAGTAGTCTTCCTCATTCTGCCAGGTGGCTTCTTCAACAGGGTAATGTTTCCACTTAACAAGAAACTGGGTCTTGCCTTTACTGGATCTCTCCTTCAAGATCCTCTCTACCACATACTCTATGCTAGGCTCTACTTGCGGAACAGCCAGTTGCTTGGGGATTGCTCCCTCAAACGGTTTGAGCAAGCTTCTATGAAAAACTGGATGGACCTTCCAAGTGCTTGGGAGAGCTAGCTCGTAGGCCACTGGGTTTACAATCTTCCTTACCTTGAAAGGCCCCAGGAACTTTGGGGAGAACTTCCGGACACCTACCTTCAACTTCAGGTTCTTTGAGTTTAGCATCACCCAACCATTTAGCTTGATCTCAGGGCCAGGTGACCTCTTCACATCAGCAAACTTCTTATAGGACTGGACTGCCTTGTGGAGGTTGTCCATCAAGGTGGACTGAGTTTTTCTCAACGTAGACAGTAGCTCAGCAGTGTCAGGGTTGTTGATAGGGAAAGAAGGCTTAAACAGGCTCGGATTGTAACCATAATTAGCATAGAAAGGAGAGAATTTAGTCGAGCTCTGGGTCCGCCTATTGTATGTAAACATTGCCAGAGATAGCCAATCATGCCAGTCATCTTGTTCCTCAGTAGTATAGCAGCGTAAGTAGTGTTCTAGGATCTGGTTGACCCTCTCCGTTTGGCCATCAGACTGAGGGTGGAAAGCTGAAGAGAGGCACTGCTTGATTCCTAAGGACTTTGTGAGGCATGAAAAGAATTGGGACACAAACTGGGTCCCTCTATCTGACACAATCTCTTGGGGTAGTCCATGTCTAGCGAAAATCTCTCTCAGGAAGATCCTACTGGCCTCTTGGGCGTTGATAGTCTTCAGGCAGGGGAAGAACTCGGCCCACTTTGTAAATCTATCAACCACTACCATGATGGAATCAAACCCGTTTGATAGTGGAAGGTCAGTTATAAAATCCACACTGACAGAGGACCAGGGAGCATCTGGAACTTTCAACGGAAGTAGAAGGCCAGTTGGCTTAGAATGGGAAGGCTTATTCCTTGAGCAGGATAAGCAACGATGGAGGTGTTCCTTTACAGATTTCCTCATACCCAGCCAGGTATACTCCTGTCTAACTAGCGAGGTTGTACCAGCTATCCCAGGGTGGCCAGCTAGTATGTGGTCGTGACATTGCTTTAGTACCTTAGTTCTTAACTCTTGTGTTGGTACCCAGAGCAGGCCCTTGTGGTAAAGGGCTCGATTGGCAACTGTGAAGTCCCCTACCTTGTTAGATGAAGTAGCCGCCTCTATCTCAGACATCTTGGCCAAAGTAAACTGGTCAGTACCCTGGGATTTGAGGATCTCTTTGTACAAGGGAGAAAGTGGGGTTTCTATGTTGAACAAGGAGTCAGGGAGTAACGTTACATTGTTGAAAATGTCCAGTTCCCTGGGGTCATAGGCATGTCCAGGATCCCTGCTTAATAAGTCTGCAATCACGTTCAACTGGCCCCTCTTGTATTCTATTGTGAATTTGTACAGGGCTAGTTCATAGTGCCAGCAAGATTGTCTCTGGTTCAGCCTTTGGGGGGACTTGAAATATTCTAAAGACTTGTGATCTGAGCGGATAGTGACCAAGTGGCGAGCATTCTGGAGGTGGTGTTGCCATTCCTTTAAAGCGCTAACTATAGCCAACATTTCTTTGTCATGAACTGGGTAGTTAGTCTCAGCAGGCAGCATCTTTCTAGAAAAGAAGGCTACTGGATGCTCGACTCCATCTGGTCCTTCCTGCAGAAGCATAGCACCTACTGCAAAGTTAGAGGCATCAGTCTCTAAAACAAAAGGTTTGGAGGGGTCTGGTAGGGCAAGTACTGGTGTGCACGTCATGACTTCCTTTATCTTATCAAAAGCAGTTTGCTGGTCTGCCCCCCAAGAGAAAGGAACTTTAGTGGAAGTCATTAAAGAAAGAGGGTATGCGATTTCGGATAGGTCCTTAGCATATCTTCTCAAAAAGTTTACTGTTCCTAGAAAAGAACGCAGTTCTGTCCTGTTTGAGGGTTCTTTCCAGTTTACAACTGCAGCAACCTTGTCAGGGCAGGCGGCCTGTCCGTTTTTAAAAATGATATTACCAAGGAAAGAGACCTGTTCTTTGAAGAATTCGCATTTAGATTCCTTCAACCTAAGGGAACGGCTCTCCAAGGCTTCCCTAACCTTTTTTAGGTCATTATGGTGCTGTTCAACGGAAGGGGAGAAGACCAATATGTCATCCAAGTAAGCTATACAGCAAGATCCTATCAAAGGCCCTAAGGTGTCGTCTATCATCCTCTGAAAGACTGCTGGGGCGTTCTTCAAGCCAAACGGCATGGATGTATATTCAAATACTCCAAACTTACACTTAAAAGCTGTATATTGCCTGGAGGATTCTACCACTGGTATCTGGTGAAATGCGTCCTTTAGGTCTAGCTTAGAATAGACAACAGAACCAGATATGGAGGAGATAATATCTTCAAGGAGGGGCAAGGGATAGTTATCCGTTTCAGTTACAGAGTTTAACTTCCTGTAGTCCACACACACCCTGAGTTCTCCAGAGGACTTTGGAACCAGGATTACTGGGCTTACCGTTGCTGATTTAGAAGGGACAATAATACCAGCAGATAGTTTCTCTTCTATATACGTTTGTAGGCTTCTGAGTTTTAGCTGGTCCAATGAGTATATGGGGCTGCCCATGTACCTCTCTGTATTAGGCTTAAACTCGATAGAGAAGTGCAAACTTGGTGGAATGTTGGGGACAATAGTCTCTGCAAACAAAGTCTTAAATCTGTCTACTGTTGCATCAATGAAACGGGGAGAGTTCTGTGTAATATGGACTAGGGAAGGTTTGGCAATGAGAGGATCTGAAAGGGTGTTGATGGTAGGAGTTGTATCCCTAGGCGCAGGCTGGGATGCTAAAGGTAGAGCATGGCTCTTACCCTTTTCTTTTACTATAACTTGACCCTTTTGTAAGTCCACTAAAGGGTTACAGTGGCTCCACCATTCCATGCCCAAAATAACCTTATAAGTAAGTCCTTTAACAACCCTAAACCTGGAGAAAAAACTAAAAGTTCCGAATTTAACCTCTATTTCTTCCTTAGTAATAAAAGAACTAACATTTGTACCATTTGCTAACGTTATAGACGAGCATTGGTGTAAATCCAAACCTAAACTATTTGCCAAATCCAAACTCATATAGTTTGACATGGCCCCAGTATCAATTAGAGATAAAAAAGTGTCTGGACTTAAATTAGGAAAGGAAGAAGTAAGGAAAAGATAAGAAGAACGGCTAGCTTTATTCCTAGGTCTAAGATTGTAAGAAGAAAGGTTACCTAAGGATTCATTCTGTGCCCTAGTGGACTCTTCAATGGCTTTCAAGTCTTCACAGGTGTCCAGGAAATCGGGCTTCATTCCTCTTACTGTGAGGACAGAGAGAAGCTCGGGTTTAAGGCCCTCAAAGAAGAGCTCAGTACATTTATCAGGGTCCAGGCCGGCTCTCTGAGCTAGGAGGTGAAACTTCTCCTGGTACTGAGAGACAGAAAGTTCTCCCTGTTTTAATCCACCCAGGGCTTTGATGGCTTGGGCTTGAGGCATAGGAGGCACTGAGTTGTGCTGCCAAAATTCCTTTAAAAAACGGCAGAAATTGCTCTTGAGGGCTGGTTCCTGGGTTAAAAGTTTTAGGGCGGTCTGCCTGCCCCCAGGGGGGAGTGCTTTGAGTAGCTTTTTAAACTTCTCCTGATCCTCTAGCTTTTGTCCATATATTTCTTCAAGAGAGAAATCCACCAAGCAATTTATGGTAGCTTGTTCTAACTCGTTCATTTTGGAGGGGGGCAAGGAAAAGGACAACACAGTGTTACTTGTGTTGACATTGTTGGAACTGTGGCTGCTAGGGGATCGCCACCAGGACCAGATAAGTCCCAGGAACAACAATACGACAAGGAGAGAGTTTAGGACCAAAAATAAGAGTTGTTGGTCATGAAACCACGCTGCTTTATGTTGAAAAGTAGCGGAAAACAAGAGAGGTTGGTCTCTAGTGTCATGACCCAGGGGTCGCGACACTATGTCCCAGAACTTGTGGGAAGGCTGACAGAGCCAGGCCAAGGTTGCCAAGGTGCAGAGGGCGGCCTTAACGAGAACCCTAGCTACCACAGAGGTCCTAAGAGTGCTGGTTACAAATACCAGCAAAGTGAACGCTGGGATTATGAGGTTAAGGGTCTTAGCCACAGTAAGTGGATTGACCATGTTGGTTGGGAGGGTTGTGACTACTAAATTAAGTAACTGAATAGATATTCTTAAAGCAAAACAAACACTAAATAGTAAAAAGTAATTAATTTTTATTGTGAAAAGATCAAAAGAGACCAACAAGCTTCATGTCGAAATTTCTCAGGGATTTAAGGATGAGAGATTCGAGATTTCTGCTTCTTGTGTAACCCTAAAGGGCTGGTGAACGCTCTGATGAAGTATTTGGATGAGGAGGAGGTGGGATCATTCACTTTAGTGACTATCAACGAGCTTAGATTGGTTAAAAGTCTATTAGGAAGAACAGGGAAGTCTCTCAGGTTCATGACACTAAGCCAGCTTGTTGAGACAGGAGGTTGAATTTCTCATGGTATTGGGTTACTGTTAAGCCCTCCTGGGATAGGTTCCCCAAAGCTTTAATGGCTTGGGCTTGAGTCATGGGAGGGACCAAGTTGTCCTGCTGAAACTCCTTTATAAACAAGGGGAAATCGGTTTTGAGGGCTGTGTTTTGGAGAGGAGTTCCAGGGCAGTCTGTCTATGGACTGAGGGTAGAACCTTCAACAGTCTTCTGAATTTCTCTTGATCATCTAGACGTTGGCCATAGAGTTCCTTTAAAGAGAAATCAACCAAAAAATTGTTTATGATCTCCTCAATCTTGCTCTTGTTGGGAGAAGTTGAGATAGGGAGAGAAGTCAAGTTGTTGTTGATATTGATGTTGTTGTTATTGTTATTGTTGGGAGGTTTAATTGGTGAACAGAACCAGGACCAGGTGAGTCCCAAACACAAAAAAATAACTAATAGAGAGTTGCATACCAGGTAAACAAGTTGTCTGTCATGGTACCACGCTGCTTTATTTTGGAAAGTAGCGGAAAAAAAGAGAGGTTGGTCTCTAGTGTCATGGCCCCAAAGTTGCGTTACCAGGCCCTGGATCTTACTCAGAGGCTGGGACAGCCAAGCCAAGGTAGTTACTGTGAACAGAACAGCCTTGCTGACTACCTTAACCACTAAGGAAGATCAGGACATACTAGCCCCAAAGACCAGTAGTGAACACACTAGGATCATGGTGTTAAGGGCCGGTTCCACTGCTAGTGGTTCAGCTATGGTTGTAGGATGTTTTATATAACTGAAACTTGAATTTGTAACATTAATAATGAACAAAAATAGTAGGTAAAGTGATAAAAAATGATCTTTATTGTATTTATAATATCTAAAAGAAACTAAGTCAAAAGAGACTAACAACCTTCTTGGAGGAATTTCCCAAAGTTTTATTTTTGAGAAATTTTGAGATTTCAAGATTTTTGAATCTTGTGTAACCTTACAGGCTCTATGAAAGCCTTAATGAAGTACTTATGGGTGTTGGTTCTAATATCATTCACTTTGGTGATGGTGATGGAGTCCAAAACGGGCAAAAGTCTAATAGGACCACTAGGAGAATCCTTGAGGTTCATGACACCTCCCTGGACTTGATAGATTGTTGAATAGGTCTAAGACGGATAGATTTTTAATCCCCCCATGACAAGATGGTGAACCACATTTTTAGCCCTTTCAAGGTTGTATTCACTAGTGGAAACTATGTGTGTATATTTATTAAACAGCTCCATGACTTGGCTCTGTTGGTCCTCCAGAAGGTGCAAGAATTGTTCCTTTTTAAACACTGAGCATATAGTTGTAGGAAGGGGTTCTTTGAGGCCAAATTCTTTGAGTCCGCCTATCTCTTCAATCCTTGACAGGTCATAGGAAGGGAAGAAGTGGACAAATGTATCACCTGGCCCAACTGAATAACTATAGGATTTAGGGAAAGGTTAGCAGTTAACACTTGAATCCTTTTATGCCTAAGTATCAGAATTACAGGAGCAATGTGGAGTTCTAGTTAGGAGAGGTTGAATAGGGAAAAAATCTCACCAATTAACAGGAAAGGAATTTTAAGTGATAGGCCTGTATTAAGAATGTCCTGATGTCTGGGTGGAAGGTTAATTGTGGATATTAATCTTAAAGGGAAACCTCAATGATCCAGAATCTGGCTAAAGGAGTTCTTGTAAATTTTTTCCTAGTTTGAAAATGGACAGGGACAACATTATTAAAATAGACAACATTGAAGAACTAGAGTTTAGAGTGTGGGAGGCTAGTATGGGAATAGAATAGGGGTAAAGACTGGCCATAGATGTTAAAATTGTGACTTGAGTGACAGATTTTGACACCATATTCTGTGAGAAAGGAGGTACCAATAATTATCTTATAAAAGTTTTTAGGGAGCATCACAGCAGGAGAGCTGACAACAATACTGCCAAACCAGAATGGTAGGGCGCTGTACGCTCCACATCATGTTGTGGTGTGTTTTCCTGCTGTGCCATATTGCTTTTTATGAACAAGGTTATGGAGATCCTTGATCTATTTGTGAATTTCATAGAGACTATGCAGAAGGGAGCCCCAGTATTGACAATAGCTCAAACAGGCACCTCATGTACAAACATATATAAGCAAGTACAGTCTGACTCCGCTGATTGTGAGATTTGGTTGAGATGAAGAATTTTTGAGTCTGACTAGTTGGTGGTTATCTAAGGTGACAACAATCTCCAGGTAATCTTTGTTAACAAAACTTAGTGGTAGAGCATCTTTGACTGGTTTGAGTGGTTTCCAATTGATAGATGGGGAGAAGGTTTGTCATTTGAAATGAGTTTCCAATTATAAGGTTTAGATACATCTTTTTTGGTGGAGTTAGTATTGACCATTGACCTTGTTACCACATGAATATTATTGTATAGTAAAGCAGGAAGGTTTAGAGGGTTAAAATAAAAATCAGGAGGAGGGCCAGGTTCTAAAGCAGAGGCAGAACTAGATGAACCTATATCTATTCTGCCTGTTTTTTTCCCAAGTACTCCAATCTGGAACTAGCCTAGCTATCTGTCACATCCACAAAGTGTAATCCAGAGCGGTTTTTTTCCCACAAATCTTGGTTAGGGCAGCTAATTGCGTAGTGAACCTTTTTCTGATATTTGTGGCAGGTGATTTTGGAGGGGGGAGTTCTTTTGGCGGAGAAGGAGGAGGCCAAAATATTAGGAAGAGGACAAGGGCCTTCAAGGTACCAATTGGTGTGTGGGAAAGATTGAATTTGGGTAGGGATAGGTGGCCCAAAGGTCTGAAATATGCGTTTAAGGAATTAGCAGAGGTCATAGGAACAATAGCCATGGAAAGAGCAGGTATCATGGCTATATATAATTCACAGAACATTTTGATGGCATGTGAGATAGCTATACATGCGTCAAAAGCAGTGAGAGCCCCCACTTTGGCCAAGAACTGAGATATTGCATAGAACTGGTTGGAAACTTGCTATAGGGATTCCCCTTCTTTAAAGGTGATTTTGGGGAATTCTGTCTTCTTAGTAGAAATGGGTTTAGGGTTTTCAAACTCAGCTAAAAAAGCCTTTTTAACTTCTTGGTATGACCAGTTATGGTTTAGTAGATGGAGGACCACCAATTTGATGCTTTGGGTACCAAGACAGTTGATAATGGTGCAAGACTTTTTGGAGTTGATAGCCCCATGCATTGCATTATTAAATAATTGTATGAGCGTATTAACATTGCCATCCTTGTCAAAGTTAGGTAAAATAATGGGTTTGAACGCACAATTTGAGTAACATTTGGAGGATGAATAAACATTATCAGGCTGAGGGATAGAGGAAGAGGGTGGAGGAGATGGATGAGGGGGAACAGCATGGATATGGTTTCTGTTGAAAAAAAGAGGTATTATCAGAGCTGCTGCTCCAGAAGAGTCCCTCTGAATTCTCATCAATAGAGGTGAAATCAGATGTGCTTTCACTGCACAAGTGTTTACAGTTGCAGCTATTTTTGGCCAGAAAAGTGATGCAATATTCAGCCAACAATTTCCAGGAGCATGATAAGTTTTACTCATCTTCTAAAGATTATACCGTCTTGAAAAGGTTATGTTAGTTGGTATTTTTCAGAATTTAAATTTCTTTGGATTGGGGTTTGGGCTAGATTACTCAAATAGGTAATAACTTCTTTCATAAAATTCATTTCTTGCTGTAACTTGTCAATCTGACTAAAGAATTTTTAGCTGGCAGAGATAGTAGCATCAATTCTTTGGTCTAGCCGGCTGCCTTCTTGAATGTGTTCATTGATCTCAGCTTCTTTTTCTAGGGCCGCTTCTTCATTAGCCAATATGGCACTAGCTAGGTCCTTGACTTAAGTACCAAGGGCTTTGAGAGTCTTGAGGACCTTAGGTAGTTGGGTAGAGTTATTGGCATGGTTTTTGGTGGATTGTTCATAGACAATCTTTATAACCTCTTAGATTTTGGAGATAGTTCTGGGGCGCAGTTCACAGGTGGCCATCTCAGTTTTGATTATGTTGGGAAGTTCAAAGTTAAGCTGTCCTTACAGAAGATCATTACGTTCATTGATATTTTTATTGTTGTTGGGGAGCTCTTTAAAAGAACCATTCACTTGTTTGAAAGCAACCTGGAGATGTTTGAGTAAGGCGTGATGGGCAGCCTGGTTGTTTTGGAAAGAGGTAAAAGCTTTGCCCAGTTTGATATCATGGCGTCCTAGGACCCTCTGAAGGTGGATATTAGATGGGTGGAGGAAATGGAGGATGTTTGTATTCTAGGCACAATCCTGAGCAAGGAGGCGTTCAAAATCATAAGGACTAAGATGGAAGAATTCATCAAAGTTATTTTTTTAAAACATGGTTCTTGATTTTTGGACAATGCCCAGGTATGGCTCAACATGGTCCTGTCCAGAGAGTTGGTACCCATTGAGAAGGTTGAGTACTTCCTGTTGGACTTGGTCAAGGTTGAACTGAGAGGAGCAAACAAGTTGCCAGTGAACCTGGTCATTCAAAATAATTGGAGTGCTATATCTATAAAATTCAGGGAGACTACCAGTGGATAGAGCAGGTAGCCAGAAGATGAAATCAAAGTTGAGGATTTCTATAAAGAAAGTTTCAATAATCTCATAATCTTCAGGAAAAAGACTTTTAATGTTTATTTGGTTTGAACCAGAAGTCCCAGCCATAAGCGCCAATTGTTGTAATTCAGGCATACTGGCTCTAAACCGCAATCAGTTAGTATTAGGACTAAGAGGTAACACTATCTTTCACATTAATGAAGTTTCACTGGAGATGCAGTTGAGGTGGTTATTTGCAATGAGTCTTTAAACTTCTAGAATATAGTTAGATAGGGTAATGTGCATTTAAGTGCTCAAGTCTAGTTCTTAAGACAAGCAACCTTGATATAACTCAGTTTAATGTAAAGATAAAATCTAAGTGCAAAAACCAACTGGACTTAGAATAGAAGAATAATCAATGTTTATTTCATAAGAAAAATAGAGGTTGTATATAGGGGAAAAGGAGGGGAATGATTATTGGAACATATTGGAACTGGCAGCTGACAGACATTGGTGGTATCCAGCTTTTCTAACTATAGTACAATGCTTTGGGAGTCTTGTTTACTCCAAATTGGCCTATTTTAAAACGGCCCGTTTAATAATTTTAGAAATTGGCCATTTTTTTTTTGTTTTTTTTTTTTGAGGCAAAAAAATAAGAAATTTTTAAATTTAGTTACATTCTACTATGTATTTATTAATGGACCATCCTAAATTGGCCCATTCCAAATTGACTATTTAGAGGCCAAGTATTAATTTCAGAGTTTATTTTTAAAAGTTTTTATTTTTTTTATATGTTTTTTTACAATTTTAATAATTAATGTGGCCTATTTAGAAAGCGGCCTATTTCAAATGGTCAATATCAAATTGATTTAATTTTTTTAATCAATAAAATAAGATTGATCATACGGGATAGACCAATATCTCGGATTACCAAATCTCGGAACCTATATATTGGATATGTTCCGAGATATTGGTTCCGATATTAAAATATAGATTGAGCAATTTTTATTAACAACATTGAAAGTTAAATGTTTTTTTTTTACCAAAAATTATATACCAACATCTCGGAACCAGCATCTCAAAACCAGAATCTTAAAAAAAACTAAAGTATGTAATTAAAAAATTAGATTAGTTAAGTGCATTTCATTAGGAGTCCAACTATCAAATCAACCCATATTCCAAATCTCGGAAAACCAAATCTTGTAATGTTCAATCTCAGAAATTATTAATTACACTTTAACTTTTAAGAACAACAGCAATAATTCCTATTTTTGCTATATCTTTCTAATCAAGCTTAATAAAACTTTTTTTTTAGATTATATAATTGATGACTCACAATTAATTAAAAAAATAGAAAATTGTTTATTATATTAAGCTGGGTACTTTATTCTTGGCTTAAAATGAGTTTTACAAATTGATAAACTTAATATGGCTAACTCCGAGTTAATATTAGATGGGCTTAACTAATCAGGATGACACAATCTCGGAAAACCAAATCTTGGATTATGATTAGTGAATTTGGCCAGAATAAAATTTGCTATTAATAAACTAGGCGTAATTAACCGCGTCATGTATATATTTGACCTATTCCAACATCTCGGACTCCTATATCTTGAAAATTAACTTGAAATAAGAAGTAGTTA
Organism: Thalpophila matura; assembly: GCA_948465475.1. Taxonomy (NCBI): domain Eukaryota; kingdom Metazoa; phylum Arthropoda; class Insecta; order Lepidoptera; family Noctuidae; genus Thalpophila; species Thalpophila matura. The sequence continues at coordinate 13,868 of CAOJZF010000405.1, forward strand.
ATAAACAGCAACTTTAACACCATTTAAAACACTAAAACAATTATGTAAGTAGGTCTTTGGTTCTTAAGTAACTCCCCCTTATTTTATTTACTCTTTCCAATGACACCTCAATCAGGACCATAGCTTAATTTTACACTGTGTTACGGTTTATCGATATCTACTAGAATTAGTTTAAGACTTAGGGTGTTGGTTATAGTTAAGGCAACAACACACTATCAAAACATAGTGTTTTTTATGTACCAAATCTCGTTTACCAATATATCGGATTTATGCACCAAGTTTTTAATCAAAATATATTTTATATGGCAACTTTGGTTACCTTTTTTATAGTTTATCCTTCTTATTTTTGTTTAATATATTTTATCTTAATCAAAAGACTAAAACTTCAATAATCTTATACTTAATTTATAGAAACATGCCTACCAAAAGATCTCAAGCTAAAAATACTGGCAGCAAGGCTAATCCAAAGGCTTCTACCTCCCAACCCCCCTCTAAGAAGGCCAAAAGATCTACTACCAAGATTCCTATGGAAAAAACTGTTGCCCCTGAACATGCTACTGAGGGGCACAGTACTGACTCAGATAGTCTTGCTGAGGCTAGTGGTGATAAAATTGGATATGACTCTGATATCACTGAGCACTCCTTTGGCTACTCTGAGGACTCTGATAAAGACTTCCCTGGGGAAACAGCCTTGGAGAAAAGAGTACGCCTAGCCAAGAAAGGAAAAGTCAGAGCAGCTAAGGCAGCCCAGAAAACTACTCCCCAAACTTTAAATAGTAAGTCTTTTTTTATTATTATTACTAACTTTTCCTAAGAAAATATATCTAAGGAAAAACTTCCTGAATTTCCTTCTTCTAGTAGTAGCTCTGATAGTGAGCCTGAGAAGGTTGAAAAGTCTGTCCCCACTTCCTCCAAAAAGACCAAAAAGCCTTCTCTTTGGGATCCCTTCCAGGCTACTAATGTTTTTAATAATAATGGGGAATTCAAGTTTCCTAATCCACTTGAGACAGATTTCCCTATGATGAGTATGAAGTCCAATGCGGGCTTCTATCATAATGGGTATGCCTATACATGTGAGGATGCCACCAAGGACTTGGTCTATCGTCAGTGGAGGTGCAATACCATTAAATGCCCTGCTCGAATTACCACCTTTGGATTTGAGCAATTTGAAAAGGAAAAACCTGACGCCCCTCATAATCATAGTGAGCCTGAGGATATCTATAGCCAGATGCTAAAATGGTTCCTGGTCCAGACTCAAGCTACTAATAAGCATCGGGATGCTTCTGAGACTGCCACTATTGCCTTGAAGAACCTCTCGCCTGAGCAGCTTCAGAAGGTCAGCTCCTTGAAACAGCTTGGGAGATACATATCCAGGCTTAACAACAAGGTTGAAGACTTAGGCAAGAGCGCCAAAAACCTTGATGACCTTACCCTATATGATGCCCAAAAGCTCACATTAGATGGGAAGGCCTTCCTCCTGTTTGAAGATCCTGTTGGGGCCAAGGGCCGTTCTATCTGTTTTGCCACCAAGGAGAACCTAGTTCGCCTTCTTACTTGTGACCAGTGGTTGGCTGACAGTACCTTTTCAACTGTCACATCCATGTTCAAGCAACTATGGGTCATCTTTGGGCAGTTTGGAAATAGTGTCATCCCTATGGTATATGTTCTGATGACCAGCCAGAAGGAAAGTGCCTATACCTCTATCCTCCTGAAAATTAAGGCTAAGATGGATGAAATCCGTGAAGAGAAAGAGTCAATTACACCAAGCCAAAAGAGGAACTATGCCAAGACTATCAAAGGGCAACGGACCATTAAAGCCATCAAGAAGAGCCCCAAGAAGACTGGCTCAACATCTGTTGAGGACCCTGAAGACTCTGGGTATAACTTCAAGCTCTTTGTGGACTTTGAAGCCGCCCAAGCCCAGGCTTTCCAAGCAGTCTTCAATGTTACCCCTCTTGGCTGCTTCTTCCACTTTCGGCAGGCCCTCAACAAGAACCGCAAGCGCTTCAAGACCCTCAATTCTCTCTTTCTCTCAGATACCACCTTTGAGTGCAAGAAGCACTTTGTCTGCTTTGCTGCCTTGGCTCTAGTCTCCCCCTGGAGAGTCTCATCAGTATACCAGGCCTTTCTAGAGTCTAATTATATGGTTGCACACATGGACCAGTTCAAGGGTTTCATTGACTACTTTGAGACCCAGTGGATAGGTAAGGCTAACGTCCGACGCGGTTGGACTATCAACAAGATAAAGTGGAATGTCTATGCCCAGGCCAAGGACGGGCTTATGAAGACCACCTGCTCTGTGGAGTCTTGGAATTCTCACTTCCAGGATTTTGTTGCTGGGAAGAAGCCTGCCATCAACAAGCTGGTCAAGAAGCTTCAGAATCAGCAGAAGCTTTGTGAGCTCCAGTTCAATGAGGAGCGCAGCCACCGTAAGCTGATTACCCATAATCAGATGTCTCTTGCAAGAGCCACTAGGGCTAGAGAAGCACTTGTTGTCCCTATCAAGGAGGATGCTCTCTATGAGCACCTACTTGGTATTGCAAGTGCTTTGATCTAATAAAGCTCTTTATCCTTTTTTTATTATAATAGTAGATTTATAAAGTTCATTTTTAAAGATAATATAAGTGCTATTAACTTCTGACTTACTTTCTACATATTCATTAAGTTAGAATTTTTTACTTTATAATTAAAACAGTAGTCATTTTCAAGAAAAAGTATGTAATAATAGTTTTTGATAGTAAGAAAGTTTAGTCTATCTTTAGGGCTTCGTACATTATTAAAAAGTAAAATATAAGCCCAGAAATGGAATCCTTGTGAAATTTTAAACCAGAAACTACTTTATTTTTCTAAAAAATATTCATTTTTAAGATTTTTGTTGTTAACTTTTTTTTTTTTTTGGTTTCCAAGATGTTGGTTCCGAGATTCGCGTTCCGAGATATTGGTTTTTACTATATAGTCCGAGATATTGGTTTTCCGAGATTCTGGTCACTGGAATATTGGTTTTCGAGATACTGGTTCCAATATATTGGTCTAACCCACCAAAAGTCTCTCTATTATAAGGTCTAGATCTATATTGGAGTTTGTGGTAGTTTTCTTCTCCTGGTGGCATTGGAAATGGTAGTGTCAACAGTTACAACTCCTAACATTACCAATTTAATCCTTATCATGTCTAAAGGTGACTATCTTATCCTAAAAACCCCTATTGTATCCTTCAATTGAGATTTACCCTCAATTTTTCATTGGATTTAATCAATCTCCATAATATAGGAATCAAAAAAACATCTAGTGATATTAAGAATCTTGAGCAACTCTTTTCAGTTATTATCTTAAAGTTTCTAACAGTTTACAAAAATAATTAAAAATTTAAGCTTCAATATTAAACCAATCTTATCACACCACTTTCTTTATAAGGGGATTTGATAGTCACTCACTTCAACCCATAAAAAGACCGCATTAATCAGGATTCATTTCAATCAATCCTCATCAGATAATACTGTCAATCAGTTACTATAACTTCTCATCTTATCAACTAATTATATTTCTTAATATCCTTCTACTTCCCTTACACACCCTCATAAATAATATCTCCTCATTCATCATCACCCACCCCCATACTTCACTCCATCTTCCCTACTGCACTTATTAACATTTACACTCCCTTACTTTTACCATATAGTCCAAACACCCCTTTTACCATCCCCTTCTCCCCTCTAACTGATCATTTATATTACTTAATTGCCCTCCTCCACCTCCCCTATCCCCCAAATATCTGATAGGAATAAGGACCCCATCCTCATCTTTAGTAAAATTACTCTTATATCTTGAATTAACCTGTGAAGAATTGTTTGATCAACTAAACAATAGCCAGTTTTGCCAATTGATGGAATTCTCCCTAGATTGAGCAAAAGGGACTAGTTAATATCAAGTTATGGACTTTGCCAGTGACCATTGAAACCATAGAAATCAACAAATCATATGGGCAGTTTGGACTATAGGTAGCTCCACTAGAAACGTTCTAAACTGGAAGGAATCCCATTTATCACCAGCCTCAATTACCGCCAACTTATGTTAAGACTGAGAGGAGTATTATCTATAACTAATTTGGCAACAACTAGACGGTTTTAGTCAGCCAATTGGTCCTCTAATTAATTTAGCCCCAGTTAAAATCCAGCCCAATAAGGATTCCCTGAACTGGCTATATAATATTAGTTCTACATGATATTAGAAACATTAACATTATAAATCTCTAAATATTAAATAAATATATTAGTCAACTATTAACTTCCAAAGAATTAATTGTCTAAAGATTAGAGAGTCTCCCTGAGTTGGTTTAGTATAGTTCTTCTTAATAAAGAGTTATTAACATCAATGCAAATTCAATCAAAGACAATTTGGCTCATTGAATGCCAAATAATAATCAATACTTATATCAAATTGCCGCTATCATCAGTACTAGCTAGCAATCATCTAGCTGTAGCCACTAAATAGCAGCAATCATTTAGTTGTAGCCACCAACAGAACACTCTTGGCCTCATACAGTTTTTAATACCCTAATAAACCCTTTTCTGATAGTCTTCATACTATCAGTGACTCTTCTTTAAGTAGTACGCCTCTATCCAAAAACCTTATGTTTTTGTACTACCCCTAATCCTTTCCTGACAAATGCAACCCAGTCTAAAATTATTCCATTTTTTTGTAAAGTTATAATTAATTTATAATTGAAGGTTTAAATTATACATCAGATCATCTTATTTAGTATTTTATTTTCTAGTCAGTTGATCAGTATTCCAATTAAGGGATTTTAAAATTAATTGGGTCAAGTAGCTTTCTATTAAGTTCAAGTGAAAAAGATAAAGTTTTAATTTATCAATGTTCTATAATTATACAATTAATACTGAATCACATATTAGTAAATCTAAACCAAATCTAATTGATAAGACTAGACTGAATTTAGTCTTGGTTAACAAAATAGTTTATAAGAAAAAAAAATCATCTCTTTTCTGATGTACTAAGTAGATAACACTGTTATTAAAAAAAATTACAAATGCTTTGGTATTTAATTCATAGAGGAGCAACAAGACCCTAATTCTCTCCCCCTAAGATAAAATCCTTACTGTAAACTAAAAAATCTATAATAAATTAACACTTTTTTATATTAATTATCTCTCAATCTTTAAAAAAAATCCAGGTTGTCTGATGTAGGGTAAGTATCAATGAGATATATACAAAATTGCCTAAGATGTCTTATCACAAACAAAGAATAATTATAGGGAACCTTAAGGGCACTTTACTATGTAGATTAAATAGGTACCATAAGGCTGACTAGTTATGTCAAAAATTACCACAAACTAACAGAAGATCAATCTCATTAGAAGTTGAATGCAGAAGTGATATTATCAGCTAAGAGGTAAGTTCTTAAAAGGTTAGTGGAAACTAATTCAGGTATATTATACCTTAAGAACTTTAAAAAATCTCTAAATATGATGTTAAGAACCAAAAGAGTATCATTTAGAAAACAAGTGATAGATTACCTTTCAACAAAGTATTCATTCTGCTATAATCCTCAGTACCACCACATAGTTTAAGTTTATTTAGATAATTTTAAAGTACCACTTGTAAGCAACTTTAAAATTTTCTTCCACACATGATATGATGTTATCCTTTTCCTCCTAAGATAGTTCTGTATTGTAAATTTGCATCTCATTTGAAATCAGACTCTAGTAAGTTATTGACTATTTGACAAATTGTTTTTCCATATTTGATATGAGCATGGGACTATAGAGATTTACACTACTGTAACCGTAATTTTCATTAGAAAAATAAGATACAACATGTAAAGGCAGCAATATCTATAGAATTTTTATATTACTTTTTATTAATTTTTGTTCATATAAGTTTCTTTAGCCCTTACTAGGTTTAACTCTTTGGCCTAGTCAAATCTTTTTGGGCCATTTAATCATTTTATATTCTTTATCACCTTCTTAGTATTCTTCTTACTTATCACTACTTTGCTCAACCAAATTATTATATAAATAAAAATTTTGATCATTTAGTCCTTCCTTTAATTAGGGCCCAAAGTCTCAAAACTTCTAGTAATTGGCCAATTAACAACACATATACAGTCCAATTCCAAAAAAGCGATCATAAATAGATTGAAAGCTTAGAATACTAACAATTAAACAGAAGTATAATCAAGCTTGTTGCTGACTAATTCTATAGTCATATGTATCAAAAGTATGAAGTAATAGCAAATTTAAACTTTCTCACTAGAATGCTTACAACTGATGAATCTAAACTTAAGAGTATCAGGGATTAAAAGGAAGAAAATTATTGTTAAAAAGAAGAGTTAATTATTAGGAGATGAACCTAATTTAAGAATATTAAGTAAAAAAATTGAAGCATGAAGATAGTATCACAAAAATCTATATCAGCCTTGTCTAAAATTATAACACTATATTTAAATCTACTCTGACTTTTGAAATATCTTTATTGGCTATTTTTAGTTTATCATAGTTAGTAAATTTAGGTCGAAAAAGCATTAGTTAGATTCTAAACCTAAAATTTTATCTTTCAAGAAAAGAATTTGATATTAGTTGATTCAGGTTATCTTAAAACATAATATATTAATAAAAAATCCATTTCTAGGTGTTGCTCAATGAAACCTGCATAGTAGGATATAAATTTATTATATATAAATCTTGTTGTAAAAATGCTGGCTAATAATCTTTCTGTATTGCCTTACATGTTTATAAAATCAAAGGACATGATTATCTCAACTGTATTGACATAATCTTTAACACAGAATGATGTAAAAAATATTAAGCCATAACTAGAATGTGCTTAAGAGAAATCAGTCAAGTAATGCATTAACCTTACTAAATCTTTAAATAAATAATTTATTAGTTAATAAAAGTAACTTGGATGACAAGAATTGGATATCATGCTTCTGTAATATTTTGAACTAGAATTTCTTTTACCCAACACTCACCAATATTTTCCTGCTTCCAGTCTTACAACTAATGTCCTAGAAACTCTCTTATCTATCAACTTTTTGAGTATCCTCTACCATCCAATTAATCTAATCCCATAGTTGTCAAAAACTCATGTGACAACTTATGTAGATCACAACCTTAATGAATATTATCTAAAGATATAAGATAATGGATACTGCTTTGTATTAAATGACATTATCTGCAGATCCTAAAAGTTTTTAAATATATAACTTCTGAGCCAAAGAATTTCTCCCTGTCACTGATGAATTGGACTGGAAAAAAACTCTCTTATCTTTTGTCTTCAACCCCTCCTATACTCCTAAATTCAAAAAAATCTTCTACTCTATAATAAATCTCTTACCTTTCTTTTAATTATCTAAGTTATTCTTAAACCCATTTACTCTATCACTATCAATTTCAAATTGAGGTTTTACCCTCAATTAGAGATTATAATAATGTGGTTGTCAAAATTTATCATTAGATGTTAGATATATGTTTGTTAATCCATTTATTCATGATCTTGATGATTGAATAATTTTTTGATAATTTTATGGTATCCTAGGTACCTTGATTGGTGGTGATAATAATTTTAAGTTGATAACAAAATTTCCTGAGGGCATTCATTTTTATGATAAGTCTATATTTATTAGCCAGTGATCCACTTCTATCCCCTTTCCCCTCATTTAATTATTAGGGTTGATGAAAGTTATCCCTCTAAGTTAAATATACTCTAAGTAAATGTATATTACCATGATTATTAAGAAATTGATGGTTCTATCAACTATTTGAATGAATCTTATAGTCATTAATTGAGTTAGTTTATTGAAAAGGAGAGGGTGAGGTAGAGTTTGGTAGGTGAGTGAATGGAATAGGATAGGGTAGGGTAGGATTGAAGTGAGGTAGATTGGTGGGGAGGTGTAGTTGGAATTGTTAGGGGAGATAGAAAATGGAGAGGAAGTGGGAGTTAAGTTGAGAGAGGTTTAGGTAGTTGTAGGAGGGGGGGTGGGAGAGTGAAATTTTGATAATGGGGGGAGGGGAAAATGAAGGGAGGATGTTTATTTTTTTGGATGGGGAAGGGAAGGGGGGTGGGGTGAGTAAGCAATGGGAGGGGGGTTAATGGGAGAGAGAGATTGAGATAGTGAGGGGTACGAGAATGGCCCAGTTGAACCCCTACACTCACCCCCACCTATATAAAGGTCGGCTGAGCATTATCTCTCAACTCGGTAATGTCGATTAGAGTCTCGACGGTATTAGGGATTAGGAAATTCGTATTTAACAATAAGGTTCTAAGGATAGTAGGTCGAGAGGGTGTAGCAGAGAGGAAGATTGGTTTTGGTTTTAGGTTTGGTAGTACAAAAGTGAGTAGGATGAGTGAGGTGACGGAGAGTGGGAATAGTGAGGTGAGAGCGCCGGTGAAGATGATAGGTGAGGAAGGGAAGAGGGAGAGGGTGGTTTTATTGATGGTATTTTGAAAATTAGATATTGCGGTGAACTTGGCGGATGGGATGTTCAAGGGGGTCTATAGGGACAAGACGGTACACCAAGGTAACTTCTTTCCTCCTCCCCTCTTATACCCCTTTTTTTATTATGGAAGGGGGTGGTTTTTTATCGTGAAGTTTGGTACGGTGTACTTAGTTTTTCTTATTATTAGAGGATATCAAGTTGATGTTACAGAGGGCGAGAGCGGTAGGGTGGAGAAGATTATTGCCACAGGGACGAACCTGGAGGATAGGTCTAGAGACACTGGAGTTAACTTCAAGATCTGGTAAGGGAATAGTCCGTCTTTCCGACGGTGGGAAGGGGGGTTATCTAGTGACGGTATACTGACGTCACTCTCTTTCCTCTCTTTCTTCGTGGGGTTGATATCTATTAATAGAGTTCACGAGGAAGTGGAACTCTATACGACGGTAGGAGTCCACCCTACCAACTGTCAAGCTTATGAGAAAGAAGGATATGACACCGGACGAGTATCAGGATAGATTATTGAGAGTGATCTGGGAGAACCCTGGGAAGGTGGTAGCGGTTGGGGAGTGTGGGTTAGGTAAAACTTAAACTTAGTTTATATAGGCAAGTTACTATTTTATAATAGTCGTGACTCAGTTGAGTTTAACTTCTTTGGTTTTTTATTAGATTACGATAGACTCGTGTTCTGTCCCAAGGAGACTCAGATAAAGTAAAACTTAAACAAACCACTCAATCTTAAATACTATATTCAGAATCTTGGCTTATGAATGATTTTTAGATACTTCATAAAACAGTTGGAGTTAGCCAGTATAGTTAAGCTCCCACTCTTCTTACATAACCGTAATACTCAGGGCGACTTCTTGGATATCCTTTTTAATATCTAACCTAAACTACCACCCCTTCTGAAGTTAAAAAAACTTAACCAAATATCTTCTATACAAATCATCAAAACTCACCGTGATAAGTTCACTACCGGTGTCGTCCACTCTTACGACGGTAGTCTGGAGGAGGCCCAAGAGTTAATAAAGTTGGGGCTATATATTGGTCTCAACGGTTGGTAAGTCACCACCCCCTCCCCATAAAACCACCACCACCCCTCACTCCGTCTCTCAACCTTCCCACTCCTATCAGTTCCATGAAGACCGCCGAAAACTTGGAAGTCATCAAACAACTACCCCTCGACCGGATCCTCATCGAGACTGGTACGTTCCACAACTTATTCTCCTCACTTCACCCTCCTTCAACCACTCAGTATCCCTACCTTAACTCTCTAGACTCTCCGTGGTGTGATATCCGACCCTCCCACGCCAGTTACCCTCACCTCCTCCACGCCCTCATGACCAACCCGAAGACCCTTCCACCACCCTCAAATCTACAAGAAGGAGAAGTTCGTACCCGGTCATATGGTGAAGTCTCGTAATGAGCCTTGTAACGTCCGGTAATACTTGACCCCTCTTTCACCCTCGTCCCACCTTGTTCATCTCTTACCCTCTCCCTCACTCCACCTAACCCTATCTAATCTCTCCCCTTTCCACAGTTACCCCCTCTATATCCTCGCCGAGTTACACCAGTTACCCGTCAGTACCGTCGCCACCACCATATACAACAATACGATGGCCCTGTTCTTCCCCCCTCATTAAAATAAAAGGCTAACATTACTCCTCCCTCCCTTTTATTTGGGATATTGTTCTACCCCCTCTCCCTCAAGCCATTTCCTTCTGGTCAACCCTAACCCACCCCTCTCCTTTGATCAACCCCCCCAACCCTGACCCCTAGTTAGAAGGAGGATCCATTCCTCCCCTCATCAATCCTACCCTACTAACCCTAACTACCCCCTTTACTGACCATCCATTCTACCACCAGTTTTCAAAAAAAAACTCTACCCACCCCTACTTTTAGGAGTCATTCACACTACTTTTACCCCTCAACCTACCACCTCAACTTCCCTCACCTCTTCTAATTAGATCTATCCACCTCAACCCACCCCATTTCACCTCATCTCATCTCACCTCACTCCTACTCCTACTCCTATCCACCTTTCTCTAAGTATACTTTTGGACCCCCTCATGGATCACCTTTATTAACCCCCCTATTTTACTATCTGTTGGGAAGAGGTTGGGGGGAAGGTAGATAGGATCCTCCCCCTCTCAACCTCTATTAGCCATATAGACCCAATAGTTAGAGGATATCTCTTTATATACTAATCTTTTGTGTCAACTAATAGATGTTATTAAATCTACTCCACTCCCTATAGACTTACCTCACTACTTACCTCACCATATGTTACCACTCTACTCTACTCTACCCTACTCCACCTCACCTTCTTCCTCCACCACTTTTTGTCAACTTCCTCCCTCCACCCTAATAGTTACTACCCCTCTCTATAACCTTGCCAATCACTCTTACTGCCACTATCACCCATCACACTACTGAAGATCCCACCCCACCTTAATTTGTCCTTTATGATAAAAATATAATAGCCCTGATCATTTAGTTTTTTAGTGACAAGTTTACCCCTTCTATCCAATCACCTCTTAAATGACCCCCTACCCCTCCTAGTTAACTTACCCCCTCCCTAAGCCTTGAATTGAGAGGGGGGGGTACTGTAAAAACTTGGCCGCCACCACCTCCTCAAAATTGTTGAATCTTCTATCCCATCTCATTATAACTATTATCCCACTCTTCACCAATAAAACTCACTAAATTACAACTTTCAATACTCTATCTACCTGTCACTTTTTTAAATTGATTGAAGAGAGTAGTTTATTATGATTATCACTACCTCACCACCTCTAATATCTACCTCCTAGAAGAATACTGTTAGATAATGATTGATAGATCTATCTCCTCCCTATCTCTATAGGTAAGTTCTTTTAAAGTATCCCTATATAAATTTTCTAACTTTTCTAACTCCTTGTTTTCTATGGACCTATACTCTTAAATTTTACCTTTTTTGTCACTTTATCTGATTCCCACTAAATTTATGGAGGAATAATTTAACCTTCCTCACTACTTACCTTTAAAAATTCTTTCTTGTATGATTAGTGGAAATATGTTATCTAGTTTTATAGCTTGAAGTTAGATTCTCATAGAATTTGATGGTGCTTTTTAAATTCTAGTATATCAATCTAGTCTTCATCTTCTTTTTGAGGTTTGAGATATTTACTTGTTTAGGATGGTTCTCTACCTATCACTTCTCCCTACCTCCCCCACATTTACTATTTTACATAAAATCTCTTGAGCCCTTACCTGCTCTCACTATTCTACTAAAAAATTCTCTCCTATAAGAGTTTTAGAAAATTTATATAATTTTTCTACTATCTTAACTCCCCCTATTTAATCTATTTCTCCTTAATTATATGCTATATCCTTGTATTCATACTGATTTCAATAAGGTTAACCTGATAAAAGTTGTATAAAGCTTAGACATTACATTAGGACTTTGTCCATTTCACTTTTTCAGTAAAAAATAAAAGATTTAATAATCCTTAGATTATAGTTCTTTCTCAGGACTTTTCAGATTAGAAACTTACTTCTGTCACTTCTTCCTCTTCTTCTAATAATAGGCCCTATAAGTAAACCTTTATCATTTTTAAGTGAATCTTTAGTTAAGTTTGCCAAAAAGTTTAAGATATCATCTATTACTCACTTTATAGGAGATGACTCTTGGTCATCTTTTAATCACCTTGCTACTGTTTTTCTCTTAGGGGCATAGTAAGTTTTTTGCTGCTAATTTTTAAGGACTAAAATTATTTGGTATAACAAATAAGTTTTCTATTTAATTTAATCAAACATTTTCTTAAGAAAGGATGGTCCCCTAAATTCTCCCCATCTGATTCTCTCAAAATGAAATACTTAGCTTCTCTAGTCAAGACTTTGAATTTTAGTCATTTTTTTTCTATAATTATATCATTGTTCTTATAATAGGTTTATTCCAAGTTTGTCTTTACAAAAAATCAGGCTAAAAAAGTATCTACTATACCAATTTATGATTTGTTTAAAATACTTATATCCCTTTAACAGTTTAATAATCATCTACATTCTCCCTAGTTGCTGTTCATCTTTTATACCCTATCTATCTAGTCACAATAGTGAAAGGAAAGAGCAATGACAAATAATCTTTCTAAATAATCTTTGTAACTTATTTGATAATATAATCAATTTATTTAATGTATCTTTTCTGGCCCATCAATTATTTTTTAGGTATTATGGTTGCAGATTGATAAACCATACTAAAAATATAATAATAAAGACTAGATTACTTTGATAAGTTGTAAGAACTAATTATTTATTTATGATTAAATAAGAAAATGATGCAAAGTACATTCCTTAAAAGATGCCCCCCTTATTTTACTCAAATTATTACCTAAATTTCCCCAAGTCTAACCCTTAATCTTTTAACCTATTTATATAAACCACCCAATACTCTGCCCTATCTCTCAATCCACCCTCTGCTCATCTAGATACAACCTGTACCCTCTCACTACCTTACCTCTTTAAACTTAATTGATAAAGTTCTAACTTTTTTTTTTGAACAATAATTTACTCTAGATTATAATAGAAGGATAAAAGCCCCTTACTCAATTTAGATACCTCCAATGGAATTGATATGGAGATAATAGTACTTGCAAGTATAATAATTGAGTGCCTAGACTGTTTATTCTTTTTGAGTAAACTATTATCATCCCTTATATAGTTAAAAGATCAGTTTTGCCTTTTCTCTATCTTAAAATCATTAGATCTTTTACATAATTTATCTTTGTTTATTTCTACTTTAGAGGTATTCCACATACCAAATTGCCTTGGCACTTTGTTTTCAAGATTATAAAAACTTCCACAGATTTGCTAGTTTATGGGCTTTGATCCTGAGGTGGTCAATAGTATAAAGACTATATCAAGGTTCTCTTCTGTGGTAAGTATGCTTTAGTAGCTATTTTTAGCTATAATTTTCCATGTATTCCTTATGTATAGTCTTAGGTCAAGACTTAACTCTAGTAATAAGTAAGAATTTAGAGCAGCTTTTGGTAGTTAAGAGAGAAAATTCAATATATATTTTTTGATGATTTTTGAAAAAGAGGGGGGTGTATATAGTTGGAGGGAAGGATAATTTAGGCTTAAAATATTTAGTGAGTTTTTGGGTTGAAGCTTTAAGTTCCCTAGTCCTATTAGTACCATAACATAGTAAATATCATTGCATCTTATAATCATCTTGATTTTAACCAGTCTTGAGTATCTAAGATTTAGGTGTAATTTAGTTGAGGATGCTTATAGAAATAGGCCATCATAGTTACTTGGGTTTCCATCCTTTAGATTTGACTGAAATAATACTTGTTGATAAGATATGGCCTAGATTCAAGGTATAATCATCCTAGTAAATAGGAGATAATTATTGCTAAGAATTTATAAAAAAGCGGGGTATTATGATGAATCAAGTCTTTTAAAAGTTCTTGCCAAGTATCAAATGTATTGGGGTTCTTTGCCAATAACGTGTTAATAATAGTAGCCATTTAAGATTTTAATTGATATAAGTCTTATTTTAATTAGTGTTATAGTTCTTGCCAAGAATAGGTAATTGTCTGCATTCTTGCCAAGTCTGCCACTCTATATAATTTATTAGTAAAATAGGATTGGATCTAATACCTTTAATCAGAATAATCTTAATTGACATTATTAATAAGATAAAAAATGTATTGTTTTGCCCAAGCCAATAATTAGAGTAGTTGAGGGTTCTTGACAAGGACTTGTTTACATGTGGTTTATTGGCAAGCATTGGACTCTATTAAATGATTAGAATTAAGATGGATCAATTATTTGGATTATTTAATTTTTATTAGTAATTAAGAACAAAGGCTTAAATTATTGCCTGTGTCTAAGCCATTGCTGTGCTATTAGATGTAGTCACATAGGCTGTTCATATTATTTTAGAAATAAGCTCAATTATAGCTTGTGAACATTTACACAAAGATTTACAACTAAGTCTTGTACTACTGTCTTATTTTAAATTAGTTTTTTTGCTGTTAAGTATCAATCTCCTTATAGCAATAATTTTTTATAAAGCCTAGCTGCTATAAATTCTTTTTTTCATAAATTAACAGTGATTTTCCTTCTCCTCAGGAATAAACTGCCACTTTCATATCTCTCCCTCTTCTATAATTTTAGATGTCTTTTTTTTCACCCCTAGTAATTATCCTCATTTCTCAGAAATAGTTTTAATAAATTATTTAAGGTCTAAGGAGAAGGCAGGTTTACCTCATTTTAAAATCACTGTACCCTAGTAATTCTATAGCTTATTATAGAAAGGTAAGGAGAATATAATTTGACCTTGCTGTATATTTCATCTGTATTACTTTATAAATTGGTTTTTAAATAGATGCTTAAAGTATAGTATATAGTTTTTTGGAGCTTATAAACACATTGAGAAAGATGAAATAGAGATTAGTTAAAATCAAGAGGAGAATACATAGATAAAAAGTATAAGCTAGAAAACTATTAGGCTAGACTATCTTCATTTAGGAAAGCATATAACCAAATTCTTAAACTTATTGTAATAT
>CAOJZF010000406.1:0-23043 GCA_948465475.1 Thalpophila matura
TCTTCTATTGATGGGTTAATTATGAGATGGATCATCTATTTGAATTATTTAATCCTTACTAGTAACCTAGAATAAAGGCTTAATTTATTGCTTGTTTCTAAGCCACTAATGTACTATTAGTTAGTCACATAGGCTGATCATAATATTTAGAAATAAGCAAAAGTGTAGCTTGTGAATATTTCACATCCCCCCCACATGATTAGTCTATGGGGTGAAAATTAATAGTTATAGAGTATCTTAGGCAAGTTTCTCATTATAACTTTTTATCCATTTTGAACAATAAGAACCTATACAGAAATTCTAGCAATATTAATGAATTTGTAAACTATATTACGGGTTCTATTAAAAGAGATGAGACTAACAATGTTGGTGCTGACTCTGCTGTCCCTAGGTTTACCTTGTCTCTCAGTTGTTTTGTAAATAATAGGGTTCCTGTTGAGAAACAGGGTCACTTAGATGTGGTCATTGACAATGTCACTCACTTAATTGTGTATGCTAGCCATTGCACCTTTTTGGACAAGGCCCGAGCTGTGGCCACTTGTGAGCTAGCAAGCCGTCCAATTGGAGGTGCTGGAGCCACTACTGATGGCTCTGAGAGGGGACATACTTGTCCTCTTATCTCTAAGTGGTCAATAAAAGAGGACAAGCCGCTTGACATAGAGTAGCCTATTGTTGTGGAAGGGATGAGATACCTCTTCCATTATGACACTAGAGATCTGATGCGGTTAGTGGGTCCTATTGTACCTCTTGTTTTGTGCCATGAGGATCAGTGTGCGGAGTTTATATTCCTCCTGAGTAAGGTCACAAGTTTGTTGATCCTAGGCTTGGAGAGAGATTTAATCTCTACATCATTCCTCAAGATCCTGAGATGGCAACCATGGATTTTTGTCAAATGTGTTTGACAAAATATCTCAATTAGAGGTTCCTAAAGTCCCTGGAATGTCTAATTTTGCCACTAGTTGGAAGGCATTTCCTTTCTTGAAATTAGTATTCCATCTCTGGGGTATGGAGGTCAACTTTACTTGTTGCTCTATAATAGAGTTGGGCAATAAGTCTTGTCACAATAGTACCAGTTGTATCTCTAACCTGACAACTGTGGCTCTTCAGTTTTTAGCAAATGGGTACAATTGTTTTGCTATGGTGACAGCGTGTACTCTGGGTCAAGAAATCTTCAATATCAGTACACAGCCTTGTAAGTTGGAGGGAGATATGCCTGGTTTGTGGCAAGTTGCCATTCACTTAATGGATACTTCTTGTGTTGACTTGCGGAGTCCGTACCAGTATATAGAGGATTTTTCCATGGATTGTCTAATCCTTGCAGGCTGATTCTCTGTGGTTCAGAACCATTAATGGTTGTCTTTTCAAGAGAATAACATTTTTCTGCCTGTAGCTCAATTATCTTGCCTGCCTACTCAGGTCCGCCAGTACTGGTTAAGTGCAATAACTGTAATGGCTTGTATTTGTTGTCAATTGGATTGAAAAGCCTGGTTCCATGAAGAGACAGAAGAAGGGATTATAACAAGGGATGGTTTTGGGGCAGAATGAATAGTTCCACAACAGTTGAACTAACAGAACGTAGTACCTAGGTGTGGAATTAATTTCTGATAGAGAGAGATCAAGGACCAGGAGCAAGAAAGATGTCAACAAAGAAGAACTCAATAAAGTTTTTTCCCATTTGCTTATTTCTTCTTTCACATTTTTTTTTACCCCTTTTTGATTCTAAACTAGTTTTTGTATTATATATTTAGTATGTACTCTATTAACAATTTGTTTGGTTGAGATATCCTTTAGATTATAATTAAATCTCCAGTTTTCTCTATAATCTTCATAGATTCATTTTATAAGGTGAATAGTTTACTAATCCTTCCAAACCTCTATTATGATAGAACATTACTTGTTCTCCTAACAAGAAGGATCCAAGGGGATGTCTAGACAGAGTGGCTTTATCATGAGCCTTTGTCTTCTGTAACAATAGATTAGAGTAGGCCTCTGTTTGCAAATTTACTAGAGTAGTGCATAGTTATTTTAGGTAATTTTAATAACTTGAGGTATTAAATTCCTTAATCAGGGTGTATAAAAATGGTAGTAAAGCTGGTTGTTAGCCATATAGTAGTTGAAAAGGAGTGTGTTTAGTGGAGGAGTGGTAGCTTATATTGTAAGCAAAGACAGCTGATTGAAGATGATTGTTTCAATTGCTAAACTTATCTACTACTAATTTCTTTAGAATCCTATCTAAAATAGCATTGACTCTTCCTACTATAACATTAGATTTGGGATGGTATAGAGTGGCCAATACTCATCTTATTCCCATTATATAGTTTAACTTAAGTAGGAATCTACCTTTAAAGTTGGTGGCGTTGTCAGTTGATGAGAGTTGGGGGCAGCCATGTCTCTGTACTATCTGTTCTTGTACAAATTTGGCTACAGTTCTTGCCCCTAAGTCTTTTAAGCTCGAGCTTCTACCCACTTAGAGAGGTGATCTATTGCCACTATAATGTATTTTACACCAACAGTGCTTATTGGAAGTGTTCCTATTATATCTATAGACACAGTGTACCATGCAAATTTAGGTTCCACTAATTCATAGGTAGTTGAAGTTTTAGATCTAACTTCTGAATGACAAACTTAACAAGAATTGATATATTATGCAACATCAAAGCAGATGCTTTCCCAGTAATAATCTTTCTTTATTTGTCCCTAGTCTTAAGTAAGCATCTATGCCTGGTGAGTAGATGTGCTACTTTTATCATTTCAGGTCTATTGGGTAGTCTTATAAAGATTTAGAATTTGATATCTAACTCCTTGAACAATTTTCACTTATGATAGGTAGTGTTTGCAGATAATTTACCTAGGATCTGTTTGATATCTGGTAGTTCCTTATCCCACTTCTCAGGTTGATTTATCAGATCATAGAGCCTATCTGCTTCTGGTATTAGAGCATGAATAGTAGGCAACCTTGATAATCTATCAGCAGTCTGATGCTTCAAGCCAGCTCTATGTTCTATGGTGTAATCATAGGATTGAAGTTTTAGAGCCCATCTAGCTAATCTTCCTTCTGGTTCCTTCAGGTTTTTTAACCATTGAATAGAAGATGATCAGTGACTACTTTAAACTCAGTCTTATGTAGATATACCCTAAACTGCTGATAAGAACAAATTAATGCTAAACATTCACGTTCAGTTACAGTGTAATTTCTTTCAGCTTAGTTGAGCGTTCTAGAACAGTGGCTACTGGATTTTCTTCTCCTTGATTATTGATCTGAGATAAAACTCCTCCTATAGCTGTTAAAGAGGATTCAGTTTGTAAAATGAACTGTTTATCAAAATCTGGACACATTAGTATTGGAGCAGTAATTAGTTTCATCTTCAATTAATAAAAGTCTTTAGTGCATTCTTCATTCCATAGGAAATACAAGTTTCCTTTGAAGAGACAAAAAAGGGTCCCAGCTAATTGTGCAAAGTTAGTTATGAATCTTTGGTAAGATCATATTATCCCTAAAAACAATTGGATGTCCCTTTTATTTTTGGGCTTGGCCATTTTCTTTATGACTCCCAGTTTGCTCTCCTGTGGTTGGAGGCCTTCCTGGTTTATGGTTTAACCAAGGTATTCCAATTGTTCCTTGAAGAAGTGGCATTTCTTAGCCTTTAGCTCCAGATATTATCTGGATAGCCTATGGAACACCTCCCTTAGGTGATCTAGATGTTCACTGAAAGTCTTGGAGAATACATTTATTTCATCCAGATATACTAATACACAGGATATCTTTAGATCTGATAGTATATTATCCATGGTTCTCTGATATGTGGCTAAAGTATCACATTGTCCTTGTGGCATTCTGGTAGGCTGGAAAAGTCCTTGAGGTGTTATGATGGCCGCTTTTTTCTCGTCCTCCTCAGGTAAGTCTATTTTTCAATAACTTCTCACTAAGTCCATGGCACTAAAGCACTTTGTTCTGCCTAGCTTATCCAGTGTGTCTGATATACTAGTTAAAGGATAAATGTCTTTCCTAGTTATCTCATTGAGATTTCTGTAATCTATCACTACCCAGTTTATACCATCAATTTTCTTAACTATAAGGATTGGTGACAACCATAGTGATTTAGAGGGCTTGACAATTACGGCTTCAAGTGAATTGATAATTTATTGATTAACTTCTGTGTCACCAGCTCATGAACTTCTTATTGGCCTGCTTTTTAAGGGTGGATTTTCCCCCATGTCATTGTTATATTTTACATCCTTAGTAACTCCCATGTTATGTTCATTATTGGAGAAGATGTGATCAAACTCTTTAAAGAGTTAAACAGATTTCTCTTGGTCTTCTAAGGATTCACCAATTAACTAATCTCTCTGGATTAAACTGTATACTGATTGCTTAAGATAATCCTCAAGACCCATGTATGCAGATATTCCACAGGGTTTTATATCTAGTAACTCTGTATCTGCTATGATATTTGGAAATATTACTATTTGGGTCCTTTTTATATCTATAGTACAGTCTATCATGACCAGATAAATTGGAAAAGACAAATTGATAAAATTTAGTGGGAAGAACCCTAGGAATTGGTCCCCAGAAAATGAGACTATTCCTTTAGACATAGCTTGATTCACAAGCCCAGAAGTTTTCTGGTTCATAGGAAGAGGGGGAAAATCCAAGGAAGAATCCTTAAGTGATTTACCAGAAAAGAGGTGATTAGGATATGTCACAGGTTCATATCCAGAGTAGGCAATGAGACAAAATGCTTGAATATGTCAAACATGAGGGGATCTGCTTGGTACAGCTAAGCATCACCTAAGAGAAACAAAGGAAGAGAATCTATGATAAACTACCAATAGCAAAAAGGAAGTATATACTTATATAATTTTTTCACTAAAAATTTCAATCCAAGGAATCTGGAACAGATGTCCTAGATTATATAGAGGGCAAGGAAAAAAAAAACTTCAGAGAATAGGCAAGTTGAGAGATTCTCAGAGGAACAACAAATTAACCTATAAAGAGAATTCTCTAAAGAATATCAAGGGGAGGAATTCTCCAAGTACTTATAGAGATTCTGAGAATTTCTGGTTCTACAAGGTAACCAATTGTGGCAAATCCGCTGAAAACCTTGCAAATTAAGGTGAGAATTCATCCTATGGTAGAGAATTTAAGGGAGAGTCCAGTAGATTTATTGAGAATCTGCATGGCTGGAAGTTTAGGATCCAGTCCCTACATCATCCCCCCCTCTTGCTCTCTCAAATTTGGATATGAGGAGCTGGATGTTCCCACAGTCCTGTGATTGTAACCAAGAGGATTATTCTATGTGGTAGTTCTTCCCTTTGACAAGGTAGCTGGTCCTGTTACCCTTACCTTTTGCTCTCAATATCAATTCTACCTCATATTCTCTCTTTGGAGTGGTGGATAAATCCGGTCTCTGGTGGTTGGATTCCTCCCTTGATACAGTGTTAGGTGGGAAACATGGAAGATGTTTTGTTTCCCTTAATGGTACAGAATCTCCACTTGCATTGCAGCCAAAATGACAATCTTAGTAATTCTGAAAGGCCCTACTCTCCTAGGTGCAAACTTCATTGTGGGGAGGTGAAGTTTGAGAGTTTTTGTTCCCAACATGACCTTGTCACCTGTCTTGTAGTTCAAGGAGTCCTTTCTTTGTTTTTCCTCCTGGTCCTTGTACTTGGAGATTGCCGTTTTCAGGTGCACAATGAGGTCCAGGTGTATCATTCTCATGTGTTCCGCAAATTTGTTGGCTGAGGGTACAGAATCTGAGGTGGGTTTATTGAACAAGAAAATTGGGTGATACCCTTTGTTGGCGTAGTAAGGGGTGTTACCTGTCAATCTTCTACAAGAGATGTTATAAGCCATCATTGCAATGATTTTTAAATTATACCAATCATTCTGCTTAGACAAGATATAGCATCTCACCATTGTTTTAAAATTTGGTACAATTGTTTGGATTGGCTGTCTGACTGAGGGCGGTAAGTTCTAGAACAACAGGATTTCATCTTTAAGATGTCACACAGGGCATTCTAGAACTTTGAGGTGAATTGGGGTCCTTAATCTGATATGATCTCCTGAGGGAATCTGTGTTTGCTAAAGACAAAACAATTTTCCAGGAGAGCCTTTTCTCTAGTTGTGGTTCTTGTAGAGCAAGGGATAAATGTGGCAAACTTGGCAAACAAGTCCACCACTACTATTATAGAATTGTAACTGTTTAACTTTGGTGTTTTGACAATTAATTTGATGGAGATTGAGCTCCATGGAGAATCCGGTATCTAAAGGGGTTTTAAGAGTCCCTGAGGCTTCTGTTGGGATGGTTTGTTTTGGATATAGTTATTACTAATCTTTATATACAACCTGACCATTGAAACTAAAACTTTCCAGTTGTAATCTCTGCGGATGAGTTCTTTGGTCTTTCAAATCCCCGGGTGTCCTGCTACAAGATCATCATGGTAGGAGATATTACCTTGAGCTGAAGATCCTCAGTTTGTACCCAGACAGCATTGTGGTACATGATGGATTCCTGGAAGACACTGAAAGGGGTGTTCTGGTTCTGGTTCAGGTTTGAGATTCTCACTTTCTTCTGTTCCTGGAGAATCTTGGTCATTGTTGTAAATTGGGTTAAGTAAAAGGGCATTCATAGGATAATAAAAAGAAGTGATTTTAACAATGTGGAGACGTTGTTGGATAGTTCATGATTGGAAAAGAGGGTTCATGGATAAATTATTTAACTGGGAAATTGTGGTATTTGATTAAATATAAATGCATTTGTCCATGATGAATCTTGATCAAAAGAAAGAACTATAAATCTTGATGGATCAATTGGCAATTAACTAATTTAGGAAAATGGTCATATTTTCTTCAATTTTGCATTCAAGTTTAGAATGTTTGGCTCCAGAATTGTTCCATTTAGGATGGACATACCTATATAAGAAGAGAAATCAAGCAAGAGAAAATAAATTGATACTTATTTGAAGTATAAATATTGGAATTCATTAGAGAGGAAAAGAAGGAAGTCTTTTAGTTCCTAAGGTTTATCTCAGTTTTAAAAAAAGAGAACAAGAAGATTTTATTAGGTCTATATAAAAAAATCTGGTATTTCATATTAATTGATTGTTTTAAAGTTACACTTTCTTTTTCTATATATAAAGTATTATCATTGTTTATCTTTAACCGTTTTAAACCTAAGAGTGAATATTTACTATATTTAGTTATAGTAAGTTATTGAGAACATCAATGAAGCTTTGTTATCAAACCCTCACAAATCATTTAGGGACTTCATGAAGAACATTGTTGATGGGATAATTTTAAATATAATTAAAAAATTTGACAGTTCTGGAGATGATGAGCTCATTCAGCAAGTATAAACACTATTTGTCAAAGAGAAGTCAATCCTTTGGTCATTTCTGCTTAGGGAAGATGCAGTCCTAGCCAGATTGCCCCTAGAGCGTTTACAAGAGATGAAGGTCTATGATGAAACGCATTACCTAACTGCTATAGTCAGTGATGGGGATCTGTCAAAAGGGAAGAAATGTAATCAAAGGATTACTATGGAAGCATTGTTCAGGTTTTGAGTCTTTCCATTTCCTCAATAGAAAGCTTGAAACTTGGGTTATGGGACAAGAGATTGGGGACGTGATTAGGTTTGCCTGCTTTATATTTATTTTCAAGTTTCATAAGCTGAGGTCTTGCATCAATCTTGCCTGTATAGAGTTAAAAATCTGAGGATTCTTGAAATAATCCAGTGCCTTGTGGTTGGTTCTGATTAAGATCAGTGTTTGAGTGCCTGCTAGCAGGTATTGCCAGTGTTTAAGCAATTTGACAATTGCCATCATTTTCTAGTTATAAATTGGGTAATTCAACTGAGCTCTGTTTATATTTGAGCTATAATGGCCTACTAGATGAGCTATTCCATCCCCCCTCCTGTAAGAGTTGGGCTCCAATTGCAAAGTCCCAGAATCATATTCCAAAATGAAGAGGAGGGTCAATTTGGGCTGGCAAAGACCTGCTGGGTCCAAAAAAAGCTTTGTGGGAGACAGGGGACCATTTGAAGGGCCCCAAATCTGTCATGTCTGTTAGGGGCTTAAGTACTCCACTGAGATTTAGGATGAACTTGTGTAAGAACCCTATTGAACCCAAAAAGAAGCAGAGCTCCATTTGAGACAAAGGTTTTGGACAGATTTGAATTACATCAAGCTTGTCAGGGAAGATGGCGTGACCATCCTGGAATACTATATTGCCCAGAAAAGAGACCCCAGGCTGGAGAAACTCACACTTTTCCCTCTTGAGACAAAGGTTGTTGTCTTTATAACGTTGTAACACTTGAGAGACATCTCTCAAGTTTGATTCCATATCTGGAGAGAAGATTAAAATGTTGTCCAGGTATGCCACACAACTTAACCCTATGAGATCTTCAAGAATTGTGTCAATCATCTGCTGGAAGGTGGCAGGGACATTTTTAAAGCCAAAAGACACAACACTATACCTGAAAGTGCCCTTGTGGCAATGGAAAGCAGTCCAGATCTTATCCTTCTCCAAGACTAAAATATGGTTGAAAGCATCCTTTAAGTCTATTTTAAGAAGACCTTAGTGACTGAAATCATTCTCTGGATGTTCTTCATAAGGGTAACAGATAACAGTAAGGTCTGGTAGCTTTGTTTATTCTTTGGTAGTATACACAAGGCCATACCAATATGTCTATTTTTGGTACAAACAGGAGAGGCAAGGCAAATCTAGCGGAGCAAGGGGATATGATATCCTTCTATAAAGATTCTCAGAGGTAAGATTCCAGGGATTCTTCATAGTCTCTACTTATTGGGTATATTGGACCCTGTGTTGACAGGGAAGGGTTCTCCTTTAATTAGAGGCTAAAATTGAATTTTGTGTGGGGGAAGAGTTCTCAAGGGTTCAAAGACCCCTCCAAAGGAGTTGAGAATTGACTCCAAAGGGGATTAAAAATAGATAAAATTCATTAGAACAAGAACTTTTAACATTTTGAGAGTAGTTTGCAAATTCTCAACTTTTATGTCAATCCTTCTGTTATCCAGGTTGATTCTAGGGTTGGTTTTAAACCACTAGTCTGTGCCCAAGATGATAGGGAAAATAAGATTATCCATAGCAGAGAATTTTAAAGAAATCTGTTTGCTTCTGAATTGAACTAAGATTGGATTCTCTATCAATCCAACCTTTAAAATTTGACCATTGGCAACTACTACTTCTAAATGGTGGTTTGATAGCAAATTGATAAGTTTAGTCAAGATATTGTTATTTAAGGCACCTGTATCAGTCAAAGCTAAATATTCTATTAAACTAATCCTAATAAACAACTTAACTTTTATAACAAAATAATAGGAAGAATTCAAGTTTAGATTGGTAAAAGGCGCAGGGGAAAAAGGGAAGCAAAAGTTCTGAGCTGCAAAACGGTTTTTCCAGATGAGACAGTCTCTCTTAAGGTGACTGGAAGTGTTACACTTGTAGCAATGGGGAGGGGGGCGGTTACCTGGAGGCCTACTGGCATTACAAGGCGTGTTTTGTGTCTCCTCTTCTCTGGGAGGAGAATTGGAGTCCTCATGAAGTGAGGTGAGAGGGGAACTTGAGGGATTGGGAGAGTGGGTAAAAGCTTCTTGTAGAATTGTAGGTTTCATTCATTTATTAGATTGGTGATATGTGCTTAGTGTTTAGTACTAATACTACTATGTTCTGTATAAAAAATTATTAATACAAAATAAGACATGAGATAAGTATATCCAAGAAACGTTTTTATTTAAGTTTACAACCTATTCATTATATAGTTGAAATAACACTATCTAATACTTTAATTACGTACATATGATTTTAGACCTAAGATTAGCAATTATGGAATACTCAGCTTGTCATACCAATCATAATTCATCAGAATCCAACAGATTAAACTTTTATCACACTTAGTCACAATCTAATCCATTAGTATTTATAGTCTTGGTATAGTTATAATAGACTTATTTGAAAGCTCTGATCTATATCTTTCATTTGACACAATATCACTTGATACAGATTACTATCACACTTAGTAATCCTCATTTCCGTGTGGAATATCTAATTAGGCTTGATCCTTTGTGATCAAAATCTTCATCAACTTGATCAACACTTTGGTTGATCAATGATTAATTATAAATCCATGTTATACGGCTTATTTGAAAGACCTAGCCTTTAGCTATCCGAATTTGGAATTCATACTCTGATGATACGCAATATTAGATCTCTTATTGAGGCACAAACCCAGACTACAATTTATCCATTAACATCAGGACTTTCAGCCCTCATCTGGTTTCAATCAAGGACACTATTTATATTAAAAATAAAGATTTATTTAAACAATAAACTACTAATTAGGAGCTTTACTACACTTCTTCAAGGTAAGAAGCCTATCTTACCAAGTCCTCAAAATTGTTAGGTTGGGGACAGGGGATAAGGGCCAATTAGATCTGTTGACCTACCCCTTGGTAGAAGATTTGAGCCAGCCAAATAGGGTCCAATTTGAGACGTTTGTGGGATTGTTTGAGCTTCTGGGCGTAGACCTCTAACAATTCTCTACATTGGGATTAGTTAGAAGGGTTAAAATTGCTCCAAAGGTGGGAGAGGGGTATCACAGAAGTTTTCCAAAGAATTGAGAAAAACTTCAACATTGTTGTAAAGCCCTTTGTTCTCAAGCGGAGTGTTCTGATCACACTTAAAGGGGGTTCTAAATAGTCTCAAAGTCAATTGTTTTATTACATCTTGAGGAGAATTGTTACCTAGAATGGCAACAATTCACCCCTGGTTAATGATAATGAGGAATTTCTTGACATCTTTTTAAGAAGTTTTGTAATTCTAAAACTTGAGCTGATTATAGTGGTGCTAAAGCTGAAAGTCTGGCTGTGTTTAATGTTTACCTCTTCTCCTTGGGTCTTTGGGAAGTACAGAAAGGTAGATCAAGGAGAACTAGAAAGCACAGACCAACACCACAAAACAACGGAAGAAAAAGATGGTTATTCCTCCAAAAAATTGGAACTCAGTTAGGAGCTGAGGGATCCAGCTGCAGAGAAGAGCGGAAACTTGTGAAAGTGGGATCAAAATTATGTCACCACTAGAGAAAGCAGGCAAAAAAAATTGGTGAAATCTAGTGGGAAGAACTCTAGGAATCAGTCCAAAGAAAAAGGAGATGATTAATCTAGATATAGCTTGATTTATGAGCCCAAAAAATCTCTGATTCATCAGGAAGAGGGGAAGAATCCTCAAGAGAATCACCAGCAAAGAGATGATCAGGAGATGTCACAGGTTCATCTCAAGATTAGGCAATGAGATAAAATTTTTGAAGATGTCAAACATGGGGGAATTCGCTTAGTACAGCTAAGTGTCACCTAAGAGAAACAGAGGAAGAGAACTTATAATAAACTACCAATAGCAAAACGGAAGTATATAGTTATATAATTTTTTTACAAAAAAATTCAGTCCAAGGAATCTGAAACAGATGTCTTAGAATATATAGGGGGCAAGGGGAAAAGGAACAACTTCAGAGAATAAACAAGTTGGGGGATTCTCAGAGGAACAACAAATTAACCTATAGGGAGAATTCTCTAAAGAATAGCAAGGGGAAGAATTCTTGAAATCCCCAAGGAGATTCTGAGAATCTCCAATTCTATAAAGTATCCAATTGTGGCAAATCCACTGAAAAACCTGAAAATTAAGGTGAGAATTCATCCTGTGGTAGAAGATTTGAGGGAGAATTTGGTTGGGTTATTGAGAACCTATATGGCTGGAATTTTGGGATCCAGTCCTTACACAGTCAGTGAGGTTCCCTAGTTTTACCTCTAATGGATTTTATGTGCTGAACACCAGTCCAGGGGCTACCCCTGGCTCCTTGAGTGTTTTGAACTTGGGATTCATTAGATGTCCATTTGTTCCAGGAGGTAGCTGTAAGGTTAGTCCAGTGGAGATGATCTTCTGAGAGTATGCTGGGATCTTTACTGGTTCATGGCTCCTTGAAGGAATTTCTTAATGGCAGCTAATATTCTTTGGTAGAGATTTATCCTTAACAGCTTCCTTGGTATAGTGAACTAGTATTATATTATCATCATATATAATATTGGTAGTCTGTCCCTTTGAGAGATCTTCTTTAATGTTGATATACTTAGAAAATTTATGTCCCATGATAGTGAATGTTACTTATCCCAAATTGGCTGTGTCTAGGTAATGTACCAAGAAGGAGGTTCCCAGGAGGATGTCATAACCATCACTATCTAATAATATAGCTGTAGCACTCATTTTCATGCTGCCAATTTGGAGAAATAGAGCACTATAGGCTCCTAGATCAGTAGTGACTTCCTTCCCTGCTGTGCCAAACTTCTTATCACACTATGTCTGGGGCTAGTTTGATCTTCTTAATGAGCCTGGTGGATATTATGTTTCCAGGTGCTCTTAAATCAACAACTGCTTTGACCTTAAATTTTTTACCCATTAATCAATATGAGAGCAGGTTGAGCCTTCTGGTATAGCAAAGATATGTTCAGTTTTGAGAATTGTTCAAAGAACTTTTTCAGGTCTTTTCAAAAAAAGGACTGAATTCTGCCAGTTTGTCCAAAGGGAACATTATAAAACCATGATTTAATATTGAATCAGGTAAGTCTTCATTGTCCATATTGGGTGATAATTTTTCTGGCTCTAACAACTTAAGAGAATAGGGTTTAGCAACCTCTTCCTCAGCTTCCAACAGGTTTTCTTGGGATAGTTGTTGTTATGATCTGGTCACAGCAAGAAATCCAGATTAGTATGGTAGATGGATTCATTAGTGAAATCTTCATCACCAGTGACATGAGACCTTGGTAATTTAGGTTGATCATCCTCACTGAGATTGTCCAAATCCTCTATATTACAGCCATTAGGAACAGAAAATCATCAGCAAATTAGATTTTCCCTTTACTTAGATTGCTTATCCTTTTACTAGGGATGAAGGCTTGACATAGCGGACTTGGTGTGGTTTCTTCCCTTTACAGTTGTTGGTCTTGTACCCTCTTCTTTTAAATTCTCACATAAATCGCCATTGTACTCATATGTTCTTTTGGGACAATTGTGGTTAGGCTCAACTTGTGGAGGTAGAGGAGGACGTGCTTCTCTCAACTTCTTAGCACATATCTGTTTCCAAAAATCTTCTACCTTTACTGTAAGGGCGGTGCGTCTGAGGAAACTGGTTACATTGATTAGTCTGTTTCAATAGCAAGATTGTGGGTCGTTTCTGAGGATAACTTAGGGAAAGGTCATACAGCATTAGCCACGGCCATTCTGCAACTTTCCTTGGAGAGAGACCCTGCGCCTATAAGTCTTTGGGCAGTGACAAGGTATCTAGTGGAAAAGTCATCTAGAGTTTCATTGTCATGAATCTCGATTTGTAGGAAAAGATCTCTTTGGGAATCCAGATATGCATTTGATCCAATTTGTTTAATCAAGATGTCTCTTAATCTCTGATATGTGATATTCTTTCTCTGAACCTGGGTCCAGAAAATATCTTTATGAACCTCTTGGAGAGTGTTCAAGAGACCCATGGCTCTCTTATGATCAGATACTCTTCTAGATTCTGTTTCAAACATAGATACATGATTGTGTATACTATATTCTGGGTTATACATTTGAGCACAAGTGATAGGTCAAAGAACATTCCAACGTGAAGATGGTTCATGCTCTTGTCTATTATCAGGGTTGATACCATAATGGGAATTTGGGCTGGAAATGCCTTCAGTGGAGGAGGTGTCCAAATCACTACTGGCAGAGATTATGATTTTTTTGGATTTCCTCTTCTTCCCTTTTTTGACCTTCTTAGCTTTGTTAAGTTTCTTTACTAAAAGTTTGTTAGAGGTGTATTAAGAGTCTTTACTATCACTTAGAAAAACAGTGGGGATGGTAGTGGATCAAGAGAGCTATTTCAAGTGGTGTGATCTTTGAGAGTTCTGAGATTCCCAAACTTGGTGGGACTTCTCTTGGTGAACTAATCTATCTTTGAGCTCTTCTACCTCTTTATTGAAAGAAGTGATAGTCTTAATGTGTCCAATAGCTTCTATATTATTTTATTGGGCCAGGTTCTCTACACTACTTTTTACTTGGGGGAATTCCAGAGTGATCTCAGCAGTCTCAGCTTGGAGAGCTCTGGATTCTCTCTTGAGCTCATCCAGTTGGTCTTGGAAAGGTTTGAGAATCTCAGCTATCTCAGCTTTAGATATATTTTTACCCTTGGTGTATTAAGGATCAAGATCTATGATGTGGCAGAAACCATCCTTTTCAACCACAAGGATATCTATTCTTTTACTAATGGATTCTAGGTTAAAACTCAGCTTGTGAAGTTCAGAACTCCTACAGGAGTCAAGGAGGAATCTTGCCTTTTCAGTAGCCATGAAGCCATTTTGAAGGAAGCCCAACCTCTTGTTCACTGCTTGAAGCCATTTCTTACTGAAACCTTTGCTGCCTAATCCATAGAGCAGGTGCTCCTGAATAGTTAGATATAAATTCCCCATAGTGTAGTTGTAGGATTGGGCTACATCATATACCTTTTCATTCACCTGGTTGATGCAGTTTGTAAGATGGTCTATATTGTAAAGGACTGAATCTTTAATAGAATCTTCATCATGTTGTAGACATAACTGTTTTCTGATGACATTCTCAAGTTCATACTTATATTGGGATAGGGTCTGAGCAGTTGTAGTGCCAAGGGGGTGGGGGAATTGGGACGAGACACTTGAGGCCAAATGGGTTAGGAAGAAGAAGATTTAGAGAGTGATCAATCAAAAGAGGATAAATTAAAGGAGGTTCCGGAATAACAAGCACAAAGGAACAAACAAAGAGAGATTAGAACCCGCCAAAAATAATGAATGAACAGAAAAAAACTATAAAGAAACTAAGTTTAGAAAATAAAATTAACCTGGTGCATATAACATACATTTTATAATATTAAGATATTTTATACATATTTTATAATTATTTGTAACAAAACAAACTTTAACATTAACAATATTAACCATTCAGCGGAGGGGTTGGAATACAATCCCATTCTTAATGCTGCTATCAATAAAATGATCATATAAGCCTGCAATGATTTCCTCAAGGCAGCATTCAAAGATATGTAAATGTACATTACAGCCTTGACAGAAGAGGAGGGAGATGATATCATATCATATAAGCTTCCTAACAAGGAGGATCCTCAGGAGTGGGATTTTGCTCAGCTGTTGGCTAATGTTAATCATGTAGCCACCCTACAAGTGTGGCCGCAACAGCAGTAAAAGATAACCCAACATGTAGATAGTTGGACATCGTTTTTCTTATCTTGGTATTGGTATAAGTACCAGCATACACATGTTCTGCAATGAGGTTCAAGCTGGTATTGATGACATTGATACCTTATCCAATGTGATCTTCACCAAGTGCAGCAAAGCCTGGATCAGTGGTATTATTGAAGGCTCTACTTAACAATTCTTCCAAGACTTCTCTATAGGTTTTCTTAGTTAAAAGGGGTTCCACATAGCAGGAGGCTAGTAGATCAATTTTACTATGAGGTGGTACCTCATCAGGGTTATTGATTCCTAATTTCACAAATTTGTGTTTGAGGTCTCTCAGGTTTCCTGCTTTGGGGAGGAGTTCTCTTATGTCCTTGGAGAAGTTTCACTTGGGGTCCATATTTCTGAGAGTATCAAAGGCAGCCATCTCAGCAAGCTGGTCTTCAAGGGCATCATATTGGTATTCTTGGTACATATTGTTTGTCCAGTTGCCTTCTTATATTTCCTGTTGTCTTGTTCTTTAGCTACTACCCCTTTAGTGAGCACCATTGTAAAACTTCCACAGAGATGCTTGCTTGCAAGCTTTAATCTGGAGGTGGTCACTAGTATGGATACTAGTACCAAGGTTCTCTTCTGTGGTAAGTTCTTGTTGTAGCTAGTTCTAGCTATGGTTTTCTTATATTCTTTATGTTTAGTCTAAGATAAAGATTTAACTTTAGTAAAAAAGTAAGGATTTAGAGTAGCAATGGCAGATTTAAAGAGAAAAGATTGTGCCTTTATTTTGGGGAAAAAAGGGGGGTTTATACAGTTAAAGGGAAGGAAAATCTAGGCTTTGAAACATTTTTGAGGTACTGGGTTTAAGTCTCAAGTGCCCTAGTCCTAGTATTGCTATAACAGTAATTATCAAAGCATCTTATCATTATCCTAAATTTGACCAGTCTTGATATATGATATTAGGTGTAATCTTGTTGAGGATGCTTAAAGGAATAAGCCATCATAGTTTCTTGGGTCAAAATCTCTTAGGTTTGACTGGAATAATATTTGTTGATAAGAAATATCCTAGATTCAAGTTATAACCATCCTATTAAATAGGAAGGGATTCTTGCCAGGAATTTAGATAGAAGCAAAGTCTTGGCAAGAATTGAGTTTTTTGGGATTCCTTGCCAAGAATCAAACATACTGGGGTTCTCTGACAAGAGCACAGTTATAATAGTAATTGTTTAAGATTTGGTTGATATGTGTCATATTTAATTATCTATTATAGGTTGTTGCCAATAATAGGTGATTGGCTGCATTCTTGCCAAGTCCATCACTCTATATAGATTATTGGTAAAATAGGATTGGATTTACTTGCCTCTTATTGTAAAGATATTAATTACTATTGATAAATTTATATATAAATATGTATTATTTTTCCCAGGTCAATTATTGAGGTGATTGAGGATTCTTGCCAAGGATTAGTCTTCACATGGTTTCTTGGCAAAAAATTGGCCTCAATTATTGGGTTAATTTTAGATGGATCAATTAATTAGATTAATTAATATTTAGTAGTAAATTAGAACAAAGGCTCAAATTGTTTCCTGTGTCTAAGCCATTATAGTGATATTAATTATAGTCACAAAGGCTGATCATAATATTTAGAAATAAGCACAAATGTAGCTTGTGAATATTCACACCAAGATACTGGAGGATAAGAAGAATCTTGTTGCATTAATTAAGAATGGCTTTATTATACTAAAAAGCTTTTGTGTACCCAAGTTAAAGCAGAGCAAATGTAATATAAGGAAATTTAACCTCATTCCCAACACATCTATATACCAACTGTATAAGTTCTAATTTTTCCTAATGAATATCTAAATGGAACAAGAAAAATCTCTAAAATATAATGTTTATGAGAATGAGTATCCTTTTCAACTATCCTCTAATGCAGTAGTACTTGATAGAGGTCAGTATAGGCCCAGAATAGGGCTCAAGGATAGAGGTAGAGGAAACAGATTATCTTCTGCTGATATCCAATTTAATAAATCTAATCTTAGACTGTCTGAACAAGATATTTCAAATAATGCGCTGAAAAACCATCCAGGATAAACTTTCTCAGGTTTGAGTGAATTGTAATATAGATTTTGAACTAAAAAAATATTATCTTTGAAGCAAAAAAATTATATCAGCAATTTTTGTTGATACATGTGATCAAATCGCTATCTAGAAACTTATTTCTCCAAAACTTTATTGAAAAAAAATCAGGTCTTCAATTATAAAAGTTTAGCTGATCAATTAATCTTGAAGATAAGCTTTCAGCTAGTGAGTATAAAAGAAAATTAAATATAATAGAAAGCTAAATATGATTGATAAGGTACATGAAGCAGCTTTAATAAGATATTAAGACCATGTGCAGCCAACTTAGAAATCCTGATCTCCCTATTACTTCTAATGTTAATCCAATCTGGAAGCAAATAACTGATAAATTAAACCCTAGTTTGACTGCTCAAGACTGTCCTGGTGTGGTTTTTTGTGTTTTCAATCTAAATGACATAGAGCTCATAGATGACTTGAGACATTACAATGTGTATAGACAGCACATGAGGCATACTGTCATGACCCCAAAGATGTGACACTAGGTTCTGGATCTTACTCATAGGCTGTGAAAGCCAGGCCAAGGCGGTTAAGGAAAGTAAAACAGTCCTGATTACCACCTTAAAAACCCAGGAAGATCGAGACACACTAGCCCCAAAGGCTAGTAGTAAACATAGGGGGATCATGGTGTTGAGGGCTGGGACCACCGCAAGTGGTTCAGCCATGGTTGTTGTATATAATCTTATGTCTAAATAAGGGAAACTAATTGAAGAATAAGAATAAGAATATGTTTAAGGTTCTATATCAACGTTTATTAATAAGATCAAATGAGTCAAAAGAGACCAACAACCTTCATGGAGAAATTTCCCACAGTTTTATCTGGGAGAAATTTCGAGATTTCATGAGTTGAAATTTAGCTGTGTAACCTCAATTTCGTATGAAAGCTCTTATGAAATACTTGGAGGAGTTGGCCTTGATATTGTTCACCTTAGTGATGGTGATGGAGTCCAAAACGGACAAAAGTCTAATAGGACCACTAGGAGAATCCTTGAGGTTCATGACATTACCCCCCAGACTTTTGGATGTAAGGGATGAGTGGAAGGACGAGATGAGATGCTTACAGTTGCTGCAGTCCTCCTCATTCTGCCAGGTCGCTTCTTCAACTGGGTAATGCTTCCATTTAACCAAAAATTGCTTCTTGCCCTTCACTGTTCTTTCTTTGAGGACCTTCTCTACTTCATATTCGAAACTAGGTTCTACCTGAGGCAAGGAGAGGTGTCTGGGAACTTTGCCTTCAAATGGTTTGAGTAGACTTCGATGGAACACAGGATGGACCTTCCATGTTGGTGGGAGGGCTAGTTCAAAAGCCACAGCGTTTATCACCTTCCTCACCTTAAATGGACCAAGAAACTTGGGGGAAAACTTCCGGATTCCTACCTTGAGCTTCAGGTTCCTAGAGTTCAGCATCACCCAAGCTCCAGCTTTGATTTCAGGGCCAGGAGTTCTCTTTAAATCAGCAAATCTTTTGTAGGTTTGGCTAGCCTTGTTGAGATTGTCCATCAGCGTTGCTTGGGTCTTCATGAGGGTTCTGTGTATGTCTGCTGCTTCTAAATGAGATGTAGGAAGAGGAGGTTGAAAAACCACAGGGTTATACCCATAGTTAGCGAAAAAGGGGGAAAACTTAGTAGAGCTTTGGGTCTTCCTGTTGTAGGTAAACATGGCTAACGGTAACCAGTTTTGCCAATCATCTTGCTCCTCAGTTGTGTAGCAGCGTAAATAGTGCTCCAAAATCTGATTGAGTCTCTCTGTTTGACCGTCAGACTGTGGGTGAAAGGCTGAGGAAAGACATTGTTTGATACCCAACGATTTGGTGAGACTTGAGAAGAATTGTGATACGAATTGTGTGCCCCTATCTGATACTATTTCTTGGGGTAAGCCATGTCTGGAGAATACCTCTTTCAGAAAGATGTTGCTGGCTTCCTTTGCTGTTATTGTCTTAAGACAGGGGAAGAATTCCGCCCATTTGGTGAATCTATCAACTACCACCATAATAGCATCGAAACCATTTGATAAGGGAAGGTCTGTTATAAAGTCTACACTAATGGATGACCAAGGAGCTTCTGGAACTTTTAGGGGAAGTAGGAGTCCAGTGGGCTTGGAGGTAGACGGTTTGTTCCTTGAACATGATAGGCAGTGACCAACGTGCTCCTTTACTGACTTCTTGAGGCCTATCCAGATAAAGTCCTGTTTTACCAACGAGATTGTTCCAGATATACCAGGGTGTCCAGCAAGTATGTGGTCGTGGCATTGTTGTAATACCTTTTTTCTTAACTTACCTTTTGGGACCCATAAGAGACCCTTATAGTATAAGGCCCGATTTGCCACAGTAAAGTCCCCTACCTTGTTTGTTGAAGATGCAGCGGATACTTCTGATACTTTGACCAAAGAGAATTGATCTAAACCCTGTGCCTTGAATATTTCGTTGAATAGAGGAGGGAGTGGTGATTCAATGTTGAATAGGGAATCTGGGAGGAGGGTTACATTGTTAAACACATCCAGTTCGTTGGGATCATACAAGTGTGCTGGGTCTCTGCTCAGTAAGTCTGCTATGACGTTTAGTTGTCCCCTCTTGTACTCAATGACAAACTTATATAGTGCTAGTTCATAGTGCCATCTAGACTGTCTTTGGTTTAACCGTTGAGGGGATTTGAAGTACTCCAGGGACTTGTGGTCTGACCTGATTGTGACCAGGTGTCGAGCATTTTGAAGGTGATGCTGCCATTCCTTAAGTGCACTAACAATTGCCAACATTTCCTTATCATGTACTGGGTAATTGGTTTCCGCTGGGAGCATCTTCCTGGAGAAGAATGCCACTGGGTGTTCCACTCCATCAACTCCTGCTTGTAGTAAGACGGCACCAACTGCAAAATTGGAAGCATCAGTTTCTAAAACAAACGGTTTGGAGGGGTCTGGGAGAGCTAAAACTGGGGTACAAGTCATAACTTCCTTTATCTTTTGAAAAGCAGATTGATGCTCTGCCCCCCAAGAGAAAGGGACTTTGACAGAGGTGAGCTGGGACAAAGGAAACGCGATTTCTGACAGATCTTTAGCATACCTACGTAAGAAATTGACAGTTCCTAAGAAAGAACGTAATTCTGTTCTATTAGAAGGCACCTTCCAATTAACCACAGCTGCAACCTTGTCAGGGCAGGCTGCTTGACCGTTGCAGAAAATGATATTTCCCAAGAAAGATACTTGCTCTTTAAAAAATTCGCATTTGGACATCTTTAATTTGAGTGAACGGTTGTGTAAAGCTTTGAATACACTTTCCAGATCCTTGTGGTGTTGTTCTACAGAAGGTGAAAAGACTAGAATATCGTCTAAGTAAGCAATGCAACAAGTACCCACCAATGATCCTAAGGTATTATCAATCATCCTTTGAAAAACTGAGGGAGCGTTCTTCAAACCAAAAGGCATTGATGTATATTCAAAAACCCCAAACTTGCATTTAAAGGCTGTATATTGGCGAGAGGAATTGGTTACTGGAATTTGGTGGAAAGCATCTTTTAAATCCAGTTTAGAATAAACAACAGAACCTGATATAGACGAGATGATGTCTTCTAAAAGAGGGAGGGGATAGTTGTCCGTTTCAGTGACTGTATTCAGTCTCCTGTAATCAATGCAGACCCTCAGTTCACCTGAGGATTTGGGGACCAAGATTACTGGGCTAACAGTTGCTGATTTCGATGGGACAATTATGCCAGCTGCCAATTTCTCGTCAATATATGTCTGAAGGCTCCTCAACTTCTTCTGGTCCAAGGAGTAGATTGGGCTACCCATGTATTTCTCAGTATTGGGTTTGAACTTTATAGAGAAGTGTAAGGTCTCTGGTATGTTGGGAGTGATATCCTCGTTGAACAGGGGTTCAAACATGTCCATGGTGGCTTGAGTGGAGTCTATCTCTTTGGTAGGGAGGGAAACGTGAGAGAGGGTGTTGATGGCAGTAATTTTGTCAGAAATAGTGTCATGAGGTTCTAAGGGAAGATAATGAACTTTACCCTCCCTTCTTATTACCACCTGACCCTTGCCAAGGTCCACTATGGGCTCGCACATTCTCCACCAATCCATACCCAAAATAACCCCATAAGTCAAACCCTTAACAACCCTAAACCTAGAGTGAAAACTAAACGTTCCTACCTTTACTAAAACTTTTTCTTTTGTGATAAAAGACTTTATGTTTGTCCCATTAGCCAGAGTGATATAGGAACACTGAACAGTTTCTACATTCAAACTCTGGGCAAGGTCTAAACTTATATAGTTTGACGTAGCCCCAGTATCAATTAAAGAAATAAAACTATTGAAACTTAAACTAGGAAAAGAAGAAGAAAGTAAAAGGTATGAAGAACGGTTATTTATCTCTCTAGGTTTTGAATTATAAAAAGAAATGTTACCCATGGGTTCCTTTTGGACGGATGCAGAGCTCTCTAAGTCCTTCAAGTCTTCATAGGCTCCAGGGAAGTCCGATTTTCTACCCCTCAGAGTGAGGGCAGAAAGTAGCTCTGGCTTAAGGCCTTCAAAGAACAGCTCAGAATACTTACTAGGATCTAAACCAGCTCTCTGGGACAGGAGGTGAAATTTCTCATGGTATTGAGTTACTGTTAAGTCTTCCTGGGAGAGTTTGCCCAAAGCTTTGATGGCTTGGGCCTGAGTTATGGAAGGAAACGAGCTGTTTTGCCTGAACTCCTTTAGGAACAGAGGGAAATCGGTCCTAAGGGCTGAGTTTTGAAGCAGGAGTTCCAGGGCGGTCTGCTTATAGAATGAGGGCAGGATCTTCAACAATCTTCTAAACTTATCCTGGTCATCTAGCGACTTACCATAGATTTCCTCAAGAGAAAAATCTACCAAACAGTTGTTTATGATCTCCTCAACCTTGCTCATATTAGGAGGAGTCAA
This sequence comes from Thalpophila matura, assembly GCA_948465475.1. NCBI lineage: Eukaryota > Metazoa > Arthropoda > Insecta > Lepidoptera > Noctuidae > Thalpophila > Thalpophila matura. The sequence continues at coordinate 22,291 of CAOJZF010000406.1, forward strand.
GATTGGGAGGGTGGTGAGGCAATTGTTTGCAGAGATGTTGTTGTTGCTAAAGGTATTAAAGAATGAACGTAGCCAAGACCCAGCAAGCCCCAAACATAGCAGGGTAACCAGAAGGGAGTTACAAACTAGGTAGACGAGCTGTCTATCCTGATACCAAGCTACTTTATCTTGGAAAGTAGCTGAAAACAATAGAGGTTGGTCTCTAGTGTCATGACCCCAAAGATGTGACACTAGGTTCTGGATCTTACTCATAGGCTGTGAAAGCCAGGCCAAGGCGGTTAAGGAAAGTAAAACAGTCCTGATTACCACCTTAAAAACCCAGGAAGATCGAGACACACTAGCCCCAAAGGCTAGTAGTAAACATAGGGGGATCATGGTGTTGAGGGCTGGGACCACCGCAAGTGGTTCAGCCATGGTTGTTGTATATAATCTTATGTCTAAATAAGGGAAACTAATTGAAGAATAAGAATAAGAATATGTTTAAGGTTCTATATCAACGTTTATTAATAAGATCAAATGAGTCAAAAGAGACCAACAACCTTCATGGAGAAATTTCCCACAGTTTTATCTGGGAGAAATTTCGAGATTTCATGAGTTGAAATTTAGCTGTGTAACCTCAATTTCGTATGAAAGCTCTTATGAAATACTTGGAGGAGTTGGCCTTGATATTGTTCACCTTAGTGATGGTGATGGAGTCCAAAACGGACAAAAGTCTAATAGGACCACTAGGAGAATCCTTGAGGTTCATGACAG